>SJYW01012355.1:261454-277295 GCA_006410735.1 Raphicerus campestris | reverse complement strand
TGAGATATTACCAGTGTTATTCTACATGGCAAAATATAAATGTCAGCTTTTTTATTTGCATAAAACTGTCCGGGAGTTGGTGATGGACAGGGAGGCCTGGCGTGCTATGTATGGTTCATGGGGTTGCAAGGAGTCAGACAAGACTGAGAACTGAACTAAACTGAACTATTCACTAGTTCATTAGCATTAAGGCTCAATAAATCTAACCATTGGCTGTTAATACATATTAAATCACTGTGAGCAGATAAAGATCTGACTCCATATATTGACCTAGTGCATGAAATAAATCTCTTCATTTAGAGCCGTCAGACTTTCCTGACCCAGTTTTTAGCTAGAATCATCAGAATTGGAACATATTCTTAGAAAAAGCACAGAACAGCAAGCTGCCTTCCACATATCTCCTTCCACATACCTCTAAATCCTGAATTCCCAGCCATTACACATTTTGACTCTGAGATCTCTGATGACAGAGAAAAAATTTAGCTGTTTTTTCCATGCTGTTTAGAATGAAGTCATTATACTACAAGCAATAACTACTGCTCAGAAATGAGTGGCAGTGTAGTGGGCTTACAAAATTAAGGAAATGATAAGTTGTTTTTTTTTTAGCTGTGGATGAAATAGGACCAATAATCTTAGTCAAGCTTAAGATAATTTCCAAAGTGTTACAATATAGAGAAGGCAAATATTGACAGAAACAGGGAACATAGCCTCAGAAAATTCTTCAGTGATTACTCTAAAAGCTTTATATTTGAACAGTGGAATAAGTATCATTGCAGTTAATTGGCAGTCAATACATTCTATGAAGTATAGCCCAAATGATTATTCACCTAAAAATGAAATGTCTAATTGCATGAATGCACAGTATCCTTGATTAACATTAATACCCTTTCAACCTATTTTGTACTATATGCAATGTGTAATATTGTATTAATCAATGTATTAATATTGTATACACTAAAGAGTCAGCCCTGTCTGACTCTTTGCAACCCCATGCACTGTAGCACGCCAGGCCCCCATCCCTCCCCACCTCCAGGAATTTGCCCGACTTCACGTTCATTGCATCGGTGATGCCATCCAACTGCCTCATCCTCGATCACTCTCTGCTCTTCCTCCCTTCAGTCTTTCTAACCATCAGGATCTTTCCCAACAAGTTGATTCTTCGCCTCAGGTGGCCAAAAGATTGGAACTTCAGTTTTAGTATCAGCCCTTATTCAGGGTGGATTTTTTTTTTTTAGGATTGACTGGCTGGATCTCCTTGCTGTCCAAGGGACTCTCAAGAGTCTTCTCCAACACCACAGTTTGAAAGCATCCATTCTTTGGTGCTCTGCCTTCTTTACAATGATAAAGACTCTCTCACAACAGTACATGACTACTGGAAAAACCATAGCTTTGACTAGACAGACTCTTGTTGGAAAAGTGATGTTTTTGCTTTTCAACACACTGTCTAGGTTTGTCATAGCTTTCTTGCCAAGAAGCAATCGTCCTCTAATTTCACGGCTTCAGTCACTGACTGCAGTGATTTTAGAGCCCAAGAAAGGAAGTCTCTCACTGCTTCTACCTTTTATCCTTCTCTTTGCCATGAAGTAGTGGGGCCGGATGCCATGATCTTAGATTTTTTTAATATTTAGTTTTAAGCTGGCTTTTTTACTTTGCTTCTTCAGCCTCATCAAGAGGCTCTTTAGTTCCTCTTTGCTTTCTGCCATAAGGGTGGTATCATCTGCATATCTGAAGTTGCTGATATTTCTCCCACCAACCTTGATTCCATTAATCACTCTCAAAAGTTAGAATTTTAAAATTCTTCTTGAATTATTTGAGAAACCCATATGTTCGGCTCACAGTCATGTCACTATGAAGTTGAGCAGTGAATCTATTACAGACGCTTCTACTAAAGTTTATAAAATTTAGGTGACTTTCTTTAAAGTCAAATAGAGTTTATCAGTGGCCAGAGATGACAGTTTCTGTGCAATTATGGCATCACAGAATCATACATCCAATTCAAATTCAGTTCTCTGTTAAGTTAAATCTTATCAGAGAAACTGAATTTTGAGAACTTTGGTGTGGATGACCTACAACTTGGCAGAAGAATATACACATCATGTATACAGATCATGTCTGGGTTAGCAAGCCTTTTGTAGTAGATTTGTTAATCATTTCATTTGCCAAGTTACCTGTTGGAGCATTTCTGGCATCGACCCCCAAATGGAGAAATAAACACATATTTATCTCACTGAAAGGTTTATATAACCAACTCTAATAATTACAAATTGGTTGGTGGGGATGACAAAGAGCACAGAGATAATTAAAATTCTCAGGTGATCCTTAGGTTTCATATATATTTTGGCTTATTTCTTTTCCAAATTTTTGCCAAGTTACAAAGGTAAAACAAAAAGGGTTGAATATCACTATGACCTTTCTCTCTACACACTGATAAGGAAAAGAGTGAGCAGTGAACACAACAGAAATGGTAGTCAGCAGAAGGGGAAAAAAAGGGCTCAAGGTCATCAGCTTGAGCATTAGATTTAGTATAATCATAAGTTGACGGCTTTTGGATAATCTCTTTCCAAATTAGATGAAGGCAATGGGTCCAATTTTTATTTCTGAAAAAGCTGAACACCCCTCTCACTCCCATAATGCGCATAATACATGCTTTTCCAAAACGGCTTGATTACTTAATGCTGAATTGTTCCATTAGTACAGAGGCTTTCACGGCTCGGGCATGAAGGCAGACGAGAGCATGTGGGCTGGTGCTTAGTTATCAAGGGCAGCTGGGCCTTGAGTTACACCCTGAGCAAAGAAGGTCGCAACAGGCCGTCTCCCCTACACTGACTTCTACTTAGGAAGACTCCAGGCCAAACAAATGGAAAAGGTAGAAGAAATGGTTGCTAGCAAATGTACTAACCATTTCTGCACAAAAATCTGTCAACATCTGGGTTAGTGAAAATCAGAGGTGAGGAATCTAAGAGAACAAAGGGAATAATGGAGAATAGAGGTGATTTTGTTGATTTGTTGTTGTTGTTCACATTTCTTCCAACTTGTTTGTAAGGGCTGAGTTTTTGTAATGGGTTTTTGTAATATGGCTGTTGTGACACAACGTGTGTGTGTGTGTGGGGGGCTTTGGCTGATGATCTGTGCACGTGTGGTACTTGACAGTGTGTATGCTTGTTGTTGTGTGTGAGAACGGTGGTTAGTGTGTTTATGTGGGAGGAAAGGTTGTTGGTGCACGTTTGATGGGAAGTATGGGTTTAGCCTTCGTCCAGGCAGCCACTGAATTAATTTCCGGCCATTTGCACAAGTGAACTTTGCGTCCTTAGTTTATGGGGAAATCGGTGCTGAGATGCTGGCTCTTTGCTTGATTGCTCACCGGTGCCTGTGCTAGTGAGATTCGACAGCAAGTCTTGAGAAGTCCTCAGCCTCCTTCAAAAGCCGCCTTGAACTCTTGCAGAGCCTTCCACCCTTTCCACCAACTGAAAATCTTTCCTGTCTGCTTTAGGAGGAGACAGTGAATGAATGAGAATGGAATGAGAGGGAGAGGAGAGGGGTTTAGGGAGAGACAGAGAACAAGAGAGAGAGCTCCTCTACTGCAGACCTCCATGTGGCTCCAACATCCCTGGAACAGTCTTGGCTTTTTCCCTGTGGGGATTCTCCTTGGCCACGGGAGTAGTCTGGGTTCCAGGACTAACAGAATATCTCTAGAGGCACCCCTTGTATTATTTGCAACTTCCACAAATTTGCCTCAGACTGACTGACGCGGTGCTGGGTGGCATCAAAAGCTTGCAAAGAACAACCTTTTAATGAACCTTATTTGTGACAAAATTAATCTTTTTAACCATCGACTAAAAAGCCCTGCAACAACTCAAACCCCTAATTCATACTAAAGCACAACATCCCCCTTTGGACACATAAAAATATTCCTTCCTTAGATTGCATTTTTCTTCAGGTAAGTGCAAAGGGGGAGAGCGCTGTTTTCTGTTATCTGGTGCACATGCAAGGTGACTCTGCTTCAGGAATTGCAATAGCCAGAGAGGAATTATTGCTTCTTTGATTTTGTAGTTGCGTTTTGTCCTCTGGAGGTGTATCCCCAAAAAATCAATGTCAACTGGCTTTAGAGGAAATGTTTTTAATGGACCTGCCACTGCCAAGTCTCCCTGGGATGCTTAATCACTGTCTCCGCACCAGGGATAGAAGCATCGTGACTCCAGGAGCCTGGTTCTGAGCAGACCATCTCGGGGGCTCAAATGCTTACAGAGGTCAGACAGGTATTATAAGCTGGTGGAGCAATCAGGTCTACAATGCCAGGGAGTATTAGGGACTGTGTGACACTGGGGAGTATATCTCACAGAAGGCAGACAGTCGCTACCCGTTCCATTCAGCTGTCATCCTGAGGGATACGGGACCCCCTATGTCGTGGGAACAGCTCTTGCAGTTTCTCTCTGTATCTGAAAGAGACTAAATTGGGGTCACACACAGTTAGACCTGTGAACAGGTCACCCTGAGGAAAAGGATTAGAGAATCCTCTGATAGTAAAACCTCTCATGGAGGACCAAATTAGTTTCCTAAGCTGCCATAACAAAATGCCATAAATTGGATGGCTTAACCAGCAGAAGTTAATTTTTTTTTTTTCCCAGTCCTGAGGACTGGAAGTTCAAGATCAAGGGGTCTGCAATCTGGTTCCTTTTGAGGCCTCTTTCCTTAACTTGCACACGGCACCTTGTCACACTGTGTCCTGACATTATCTTTTTCTCTGTGCTCAAGCATTCCTGGAGCTCAAACTTCTGTCTGCGTGTCCCCAGATTTCCTCTTCTTGTAAGGACACCAGTCAGGTTGCATTAGGACCCATCCATCTTAGTGATCTTCTTTTAACTCGATTAACTCTTTATAAAGATCCCGTCTTCAAACACCATAAGCCTCGATGGTGCTAGGGGTTAGGACTCCAGTATAGAAATGTGGAGGGGACGCAGTTTTCCCACAGCAAAGCAGGGCCCAGCAGCCTGGGTTTTGCAGAGGCGGGCAGCCTGGGCATCTGCATCCCATTTTCCACATTCAGACCAGCAGACAAGTGTGTATTATAAACAGGGAGCGAACGATAGCATCATATGCANTTCCCACAGCAAAGCAGCGCCCAGCAGCCTGGGTTTTGCAGAGGCGGGCAGCCTGGGCATCTGCATCCCATTTTCCACATTCAGACCAGCAGACAAGTGTGTATTATAAACAGGGAGCGAACGATAGCATCATATGTAGTGACTTAATTAATGGTTTAAACTTATCCCTAGACAAGAATTCCCAAAGAAACTTGTGATTAGTACAGATTATAAAGGCTTGCTAGAGAGAGCATGGATCTATCTACTTGGCTCCCTACAACAGAATCAACTTTTTCGTGACTATGAGCTTTATTCCATTCTGGAGAGGGCATTGTCTTAAACAGTGAGTAATTGGTACTTCAGGGCCTTCAGGCATTTGTTATCAAGAGCAGCTCCTATTCTCTGAAACAAAGCATCTGGGGTAAGAAATGGTGGTTTATGCTGTCTGCGTGTTGCCACAGTCTTAGCAGTCAATAAATGCTTAGCCTTCCAGATAAAGACTCCCATCCCACATTGACGGTGAGAACAGTTGCACAGACTGATTTTTCCAGTAAGTAAAGGTGAGTTTACCTCTTGGGGGTGGCGGGGGGGAGGAAGAGTATAAACCGAATATCCTAAAAATGTGCTTGAAACTCTTCACTTAAAAATGAAGTGCACGTGCTTCTTGTTGAATGAGATGAAAAGCAACAATGCTGATTTGGTAATGGAACTGAATATTCTCACATCATATTTCTCTAAGTTCACTTGGCTACTGGATGAATCAAAATGCACTGTAGGTACTGAAGCGTTTTTGCAGTCGTATGCATTTGTGTTGTGTGCACGATCAGTCATGTCTGACTCTTTGTGACCCCCCCTTAACTGTCCAGGCAACAATACGGGAGCAGGTTGCCATTTCCCTCTCCAGGGGATCTTCCTGACCCGGGGATCATACTCACATCTCTTGTACCTTCTGCACTGGCAGATGGATTCTTTACCATTGTGTGACATGGGTAGAACATCAAAATACAGTATCATATCTGGAGTCCTAGAAGTTAGTCTTTTGGAAAAGTCAAAGGTAACAGACGTCTGGGACACTTGACCTAAGCTATCATTCGTTTTTTTTACTTAAAAATTTAAAATTGGGTCTCAGAGGCTTTAGTTCATCTTTATTGGATGTGAGGGGTTTCCAGGGGTGACATATTTGGGTCATGTGCATCCCAAGACAGAGAAAGCTGCCTGCAAAGAAGCAGACAAATCAGGAGAAGTGGAATGGGAACATCTTACCTTTCCGGGCAATGGTGGATGTAACTGCAGCTCCTAACTCCCGAATCTCCATTTCCTTCCCCAGTGTGGATCAGGTCGTATTTTCTGCCCGATCAGCTAGTATTTTCTGGAGTCCCAGCTAAAGAAAAACAGTAATTAATTGTGAAAATCAGCATCTAATTCTGAATCACCATCCCTAATCTTCCAGTTTCTTTCTATGGCTTTGCCTGTGTAGTCAATTGGAGTTTTCTCCTGTCACTTTATACTCTCTCCAAGCTTTGAAGATCATTTTACCTCCCAGTCTCCATTATTTATAGTCAGATTTCTTTTTTATATAGTTTAAAAGTTTTATTTCTGAAATATGTGAGTCAGAATGCTAGTTTTAATGCTATATTATTAATATTTGGGCTTCCCTGATAACTCAGTTGGTAAAGAATCCGCCTGCAATGCAGGAGACCCCAGTTTGATTCCTGGGTTGGCAAGATTCACTGGAGAAGGGATAGGCTATCCACTCCAGTATTCTGGCCTGGAGAATTCATGGACAGTCCGTGGGGTTGCAAAGAATCAGACACGACTGAGTGACTTTCACTTTCTTTTCATTAATATTTAACACACTGATGGTCCATATTAGAGTCTGAATAAGTAGCTGTGGGCAGATTCATTTTGACTTCTTTTCTAAGTCCTTCACATGGTGCAAAGCTTCTCGGTGGATACTGACCTGCTCTGTGCTATAATATGACTATGTTAGAATCGGTATAGCAAATCTATCAACTGCCTGGATGCAGATACTGTCAATATATAAATATTTAAAGCTTCTTATCTTCTTTCTTACTTGCTGTGGAGGACAGCCAAGTAATCCAGTCCAGAGAAATTTATAACCAGATGAAGATTAATTTTCTTGGATAAGATGTGAACTGATGTGCTGTTTAACTAATGATATAGTTTGGAACTTTTGTGTTCCTCTAAAATTACCAGATATATAATAGGTTGGATAATCAGGACCAGGCCTAAAATATACTGGGTGTTGCCATCAAGTGTAAAACCCATGGGATTTTTAACACCAGAAAGGAATTCTGATGCACTTGTTCTTTGGAAGAAAACATCATCTGATTACTGTGATTTGATAGTTTTGCCTTCAGCTCTAGAGGGCTTTCCTGGTAGTTCAGATGGTAAAGAATCTACCTGTAATGCAGGAGATCCAGGTTTGATCCCTGGGTTGGGAAGATCCCCTGGAGAAGAGAATGGCAAGCCACTCCCGTACTCTTGCCTGGAGAAGTCAATGGGCAGAGGAGCTTGCCCATNCAGATGGTAAAGAATCTACCTGTAATGCAGGAGATCCAGGTTTGATCCCTGGGTTGGGAAGATCCCCTGGAGAAGAGAATGGCAAGCCACTCCCGTACTCTTGCCTGGAGAAGTCAATGGGCAGAGGAGCTTGCCCATTGGTGGGCTCTCGTCCATGGGGTCACATGCACAGAGCTGGACATGGCTGAGTGACTAACGTGTTCACTTTTGGCCCCAGAAGCTGCTGTCAGATAGTTAGTGGTGCATCCTTCAAGCGGTCCTGCACGCGCTAAGTGACTTCAGTCGTGTCCAACTCTTTGTGACCCTATGGGCTATAGCCCGCCAGGCTCCTCTGTCCATGGGATTCTCCAGGCAGGAATACTGGAGTGGGTTGCCATTTCCTCCTCTAGNCCTCTCATTTGGAGAGCAGTCCTTGAAAGGGCTGCTCACTTGCTGACTCTTGAAGAAAACCTACCTGGAAAATGCTAGAGTGATGGTAATTTAAAGAGACATTAGCTGTGCACAGCACTGAAAATATTTCTGGCTAGTTCGAAGGAGAAACATAAGGATGCTCTTAAAACAAAGCCACCGAGAGCTTAGCAGCAAAGGACCAAACACTCGTGAGTGCAATCATGATCTGGAGGTCATGATTCTAATCTTCAGGGTAATAATACAGTGCAGAACCACAGGATGTATTTTGCAAATTTAATATTAAGGGACAAAACCAAAACAATACCTTGAAAACACAAAGAGTACTTAATGGAATATATTTTTTCCTTGCTAAAATAAGTATATTCTTTGACAACATAATGGGCACGGATCTCAGTCCACAGTTCTAGGTGTATTAAAAAAATCCTCTAGCGTGGAGAAAAAGGAACCCTCTTACACTGTTGGTGGGAACATAAATTGGTGCAACCATTACGGAGAACAGTATGGAGGTTCCTCAGAAAACTAAAAATAGAGTTGCCGGATGTTCCAGCAATCCCACTCCTGGGCATATATCCAAACGAAACTATAATTCTAAAAGACGCATGCGCCCACGTTGACAACAGCGGTGTTTACAATAGCCGTGACACGGAGACAGCCTAAATGTCCACTGGCGGATGAATAAGACAAAGACGTGCGTGTGTGTGTGCATACATGCGGAATATTACTCACACGCAAAACTAAGAATGAAACGATGACGCTGCAGTTACATGGACGGACCCGGAGGATATAATACTAAGCAAAGCAAGAAAAAGACGAGTATATCATATCACTTATAGGTCGCATCTAACATGTGACACAAATGAANATTACTCAGACGCAAAACTAAGAATGAAACGATGACGCTGCAGTTACATGGACGGACCCGGAGGATATAATACTAAGCAAAGCAAGAAAAAGACGAGTATATCATATCACTTATAGGTCGCATCTAACATGTGACACAAATGAATTTATCAATGAAACAGAAGCAGACTCACAAACCTAGAGAACAGACTTGTCATTGCCAAGGGGGAGGGGAGTCGGGGTGGGCGAAGGTTGTATTGGGAGTCTGGGACGACAAAATGCAAAGTATTATCTATAGGATGGAGAAACAGCGAGGTCCTATTGTATAGACCAGCAAACTATACTCAATATCCTATAGTAAACCATAATGGAAAAGAATAGGAGAAAGAATATATATATATATGTAAAACTGAGTCACTTTTCTGTACAACAGAAATTAGTGCAACGTTGTAAATCAACTATACTACCAATAAATAAATAAACCCTTTATTTTCTATAATAATTTCTGACTCAAAGCACCACTTCACTGAGGTTGTGGGAAACTTAATATTAGCTCTTTGGGAGTTCTCTGATCCTTTTCATAGTGTTCTGTCAAAGTTCTAGGATCTTCTGCAAAGCCAAGATAATTGGGAAAATGTGGAGAATGATGTACCTGTCCTTAATCCCCACTCACACTGGTTGCCTGTGAGGTGCGTGATATCATTGAACAGGCCCCTCTTGGTCTGTAGGCCTTTGGTGCTTCAGAGGTGGAGCTCTCTATGGTTCTCTCTGCCCAGACTCAACAAGAAGCTTTTTTTCACAGGGGATACCAAAAGTAAAACTAAAGGTGCTCTTTCAATCCTGATAACTCTGGACTTTCCTCTCTTCTTCTCAGCAGACTGGAAGCACGTCTTTATCAGCTGTGAAGCATTTTGTCTAAACCTGTGAACTCTGAACTTTTAGTAGTGGAAATGACTTACAATGGACATTTCATGTGTAAGATGACTTTTTACTATCATTTTCCAATTGTGGGAAATCAAACCACTTATTGTTGTTTAAATAGTCAATTAAATCCAGATGACCAGGACGCTCATCCCTTTGAAATGAGTCTATAAAGGCTGGTACATGCCTACAGGAAGCATATCAGTAAAATAATCTGTGTAGCCAGCTGGCAGGAGAATATGGGATCTGAAGTGAGTGCTATCCCTCACTTTAGACCTGTGGTTAGATCATCCACTTTTCAAAAAATGCTAAAAGTATGCTTTTTGTGTGAAAGCTCTTGGATTTTTAAAAGGCATCTCAACTGTTAAAACACTATATTTATACACAATGCAGGTTAAACAAAAAACACCCAAGGGAAGACGGACGTGATCCATGAGCCACCAATCTGCACAATCTAGATATGCCACTCGGATAAAGAACCAGTGCTGCTGTGCCTAGGCTCCAGAGTCACTGCAGACAGCGACTGCAGCCATGAAATTAAAAGACGCTTGTCCCTTGGAAGGAAAGCTATTACCAACCTAGACAGCATATTCAAAAGCAGAGACATTACTTTGCCAACAAAGGTCTGTCTAGTCAAGGCTATGGTTTTTCCAGTGGTCATGTATGGATGTGAGAGTTGGACTATAAAGAAAGCTGAGCACCGAAGAATTGACGCTTTTGAACTGTGGTGTTGGAGAAGACGCTTGAGAGTCCCTTGGACTGCAAGGAGATCCAATCAGTCCATTCTAAAGGAGATCAGTCCTGAATATTCATTGGAAGGAATGATACTGAAGCTGAAACTCCGATACTTTGGCCACCTGATATGAAGAACTGACTCCTTGGAAAAGACCCTGATTCTGGGAAAGACTGAAGGCAGGAGAAGGGGACGACAGAGGATGAGATGGTTGGATGGCATCACTGACTCAATGGACATGAGTTTGAGTAACTCGAGAGTTGGTGATGGACAGGGAGGCCTGGTGTGCTGCAGTCCATGGGGTTGCAAAGAGTTGGACACGACTGAACGACTGAACTGAACTGAACTGAACTGATACTATGCAGAAAAGATTTCTTTTAATCATTGAGTTGTGAGAATCCATAAGCTCTTTTTTTTCCACTTTCTAACAAAACTGAAAATTTCTGATGCTAAAAATTATAAAGGCAGGATATGAGATTTCCTCTCTGTTGTTGAAGGAAGGTATCCCTGGCTCTTTGGACATGATATATTCAAGCAAAATCATAAATACAAGGAATCTGTTTTCATGGGCTTCTCCTCCCTTTTCCAACCATTGCCACTTTTCAAACCTTTTGGAGCTCCACAAGCACAGCAGTCCCTACTCAGTCAACAGAGCTCCACTCCATCAAGCCCTTTCAGGAAAGGTTAATAGCCACTATGGTCCACCAAATCATTTAGAATCAGACCAGAGTGCAAAATTGCATCATCTTTCCAAGCACACCCTGACAGTCACTGCTAAGTTGCTTCAGTCATGTCTGACTCTGTGCCACCCCATAGACAGCAGCCCACCAGGCTCCCCCATCCCTGGGGTTCTCCAGGCAAGAACACTGGAGTGGGTTGCCATTTCCTTCTCCAATGCATGGAAGTGAAAAGTGAGAGTGAAGTCGCTCAGTCATGTCTGACTCCTAGTGACCCCATGGACTGCAGCCTACCAGGGTCCTCTGTCCATGGGATTTTCCAGGCAAGAGTACTGGAGTGGATTGCCATTGCCTTCTCCATGACAGTCACTAAACTAGTCTTTTCCCAGAAGCCAAGAATTCATATACATATAAATTGTTCTTTGGAGTTATCCAAGGTACTATTTGCCCGTTTATTTCACTGAGCTGTAATTTTCATAAGCTTATGTTCTAGCATGGAATGGTGACTCCTCATTTGTGTTTTTTTCATTAGTTAAATACAGAAAAGGAACTCTCCAAAACTCACCATGTAGCCTCATTAGTATTTGCAGACTCTATTCACACATCATTTAATTTAGTCATATATTTTGTTGAAGCATAAAATGCTTCCAAAGGCTTTTGGTATTTTGGTCACATTATATTAGGTGTCTGTTGCAGTATAACAGACTGCCCACAGCTTAATATCTTAAAACAACAATAATTTAGTATTTCTCACGATCCTCTGGTTGGCTAAACAGTCCTTGACTGGTTTGCCTGGCCTCACTGGTGTGAGTTTGTCACACTCTAAAGGTGACCTAGATAGCATGTTGAAAAGCATGCCAACAAAGGTCTCTCTAGTCAAGGCTATGGTTTTTCCTGTGAGAGTTTGACTGTGAAGAAAGCTGAGCCCTGAAGAACTGATGCTTTTGAACTGTGGTGTTGGAGAAGACTCTTGAGAGTCCCTTGGACTGCAAGGAGATCTAACCAGTCCATTCTAAAGGAGATCAACCCTGGGATTTCTTTGGAAGGAATGATGCTAAAGCTGAAACTCCAGTACTTTGGCCACCTGATGCGAAGAGTTGACTCATTGGGAAAGACTCTGATGCTGGGAGGGATTGGGAGCATGAGGAGAAGGGGATGACAGAGGATGAGATGGCTGTATGACATCACTGCCTTGATGGACGTGAGTCTGAGTGAACTCCAGGAGTTGGTGATGGACAGGGAGGCCTGNCCCCTTGAAACTGGACAATTAGGCTCAAAACCAGGTAGTGGCCAGTTTGATAACATATCTTCATTTTGGTTCTCCTTCTTTATTTCATTCCCTTTTCCCCTTCCTCTTGTTCCCTGTGACTGAAATCCTTATTAAAATAATAGCACATTGGCCTTTAACACAGACGTTGCTTCCCATATAGCCCAAACTAAGATAGTACACACAGATAGTTAGTGAGAAAACATGGGGCCTGGTGGTTATTAAGAGTTCAGGCAGACTTCTAGTTCCTGGTCCAGCATATAAGAAGCTTAGAAGTCACAAGCCCATCCTACTAAGTAAAAAGCTAAACAAACTGAAAAATCAACAAAGTTTCTTAGATCTCTTGGTGATATGAGGTCACAGGACAAACTGCTGCCCCCTAAACAGAGAGAGAGATAAATACAGAGAATTACAACTTACTAGAGCAAAACCTTGGAGAGAACCAGGTGCTAGGTTAGTAAAACTTGAACTACAATTGACAAATTCGTGGAGGTTCAGTGTGGAAAACTTCAATAGTTGAAAAAAAAACAACAACAAAAAAAACTTCACGAGGACCCAGTCATAGCAGGGTACCCACACTCTGTGAGTTTTACTTCCAAGAACTCTACCAGGTCCTCACAGGGAAAATCAGAGACTACCAGTGAATTCCAGCAGAAGGAGAGGAGAAGGAACAATCTTGAAATACAACAGAGCATACTGTTCTTACTACAAGGCTTGCCCTCAGGAGAAACTATTTTACCACTGCTTAATCTGATGGGGTTTCCTCAAAACCTGTCTTGCCTGGAGGAAGAGAAACACTCAGCTCCAACCCTCTCTAGCCATCCAGCTGGAGTCAAGGCCAGCAGAGGGCAGGGGGCTGGGGAGGGATTGAGAGGATCTGGTGAAGTTCACAGCTCAGGAGCACAGAATCACCAAAAGACTGAGCCCTAATCATAGGACGGCAGCATGCTTCATCTCCCCCCTCACCTTCCCAATACATCACCGAAGGCCTCCCCTCGCCTTCCCCATACGTCACTGAAGGCCTCCCTCTCACCTTACCAATACATTACTGAAGTCCCTTTTACCCACCAGGTCATATTCACCCTTCATCAAAAAGTTACAAGACATACTAAAAGGCAAAAAATACAACTTAAAGAAATGAAACCAACATCAGAATGAGAGTCAGATATGGCAAAAATGTTGGAATTGTCAGACCAGGGATTTTAAAATCTATGACTAGTATGCTAAAAGTTTTAATGGGAAAAGTAGACACATGCCCAAACAGAGAGATAATATAAACAAACAGATGGAAATTCCAGATATCCTCAAATACACTGTAAAAGAAATAAAGAACTCTTGTAATGGTATTTCCAGTGGTCAGGTATGGATGTGAGAATTGGACTATAAAGAAAGCTGAGTGCCAAAAAATTGATGCTTTTGAACTGTGGTGTTGGCGAAGACTCTTGAGAGTCCCTTGGACTGCAAGGAGATCCAGCCAGTCCATCCTAAAGGAACTGTCCTGAATATTCACTGGAAGGACTGATGCTCACACTGAAACTCCAATACTTTGGCCACCTGATGGGAAGAGTTGACTCCTTGGAAAAGACCCTGATGCTGGGAAAGATTGAAGGCGGGAGGAGAAGGGAACGACAGAGATTGAGATGGTTGGATGGCATCAGCAACTCAATGGACATGAGTTTGAGTAAGCTCCAGGAACTGGTGATGGACAGGGAGGCCTGGCGTGCTGCAGTCCATGGGGTCGCAGAGAGTCGGACAGGACTGAGCGACTGAACTGAGCTGTGATGGGCTCATTAGTAGACTAGAATCAGCTGAGGAAAGAATCACTGAGCTTGAGGATGTGACAACAGAACTTCCAAAACTGAATGACAAAGAGAAAAATGACTGGGAAAAAAACACAAAAGAGAATATCTAAGAACTGTAGGACAACTACAAAAGTTGCATTATATGTGTAATGAAAACACCAGAAGGAGAAGAAAGAGAAAGGAAGAGAAGAAATGCTTGAGGCAATAATGACTAAGAATTTCCCCACATGAATGTTAGACACCAACCCACAGATGCAGGAAGCTTACAGAACATTAAGCAAGACAAATGCCAAAAAGCTACATCTGGGCATATCACATTCAAGCATCAAAAATAAAGAAAAAACCTTGAAAGAAGTAGAAGGGAAAAAACATCTTATGCACAGAGGATTAAAAATAAGAATTAATCTGACTTCTCCTCAAAGAAAGAAGAGTGGAGTGAAATATTTGAAGTGTTTAGAGAAAAAGCCTAGCAACAAGTAGAATTCTGTTTCCTGTGAAATAATTCTTCAAAAATGAAGTAGAAATAAAAAATTTTTCAGAGAATCAAAAACTGAAAAAATTTGTTGCCAGTAACCTATTAAAAGTTTTTTAGAGAGAAGAAAAATAAGATAGGTCAGAAACTTAAATCTACATAAAGAGCAGAAGAGCATATTGAAGAAGGAATAAGTGGAAGTAAAATATAAGCTTTTATTTTTCTTGTTCTTAATTGATCTAACAGAAAACAGTTTGTTCCAAATGATAGCAGCAAGGTATTCTAATACATATGCTAATGTATACATATATATGCATATGCATGCATATGTTTATGAGTGTTTATGCATAAGTGAGATGAATGACAGTAGTGATACAAAGGACAAGATGGAGGAGTTAGGAATGTTTTGCTATTATAAGGTACTCATAGTACCTGTGAAATGTTATTTCACAGTGGACTTGAATTAGTTACAAAGGCATATTGCAAACTCTAGGGCAACTACTGACAAAGAAAAAGAGGAGTTGATATACTAAAGGCAAGAAGATGGAATTGTATAACATGTACAGTTAAAGCAATAAAAGGCAGAAAAAGTATGGTAGACAAAAATAGGAGTGAAGAACAAGAGCAATAAATGGAACACAGCAAGAAATATGGTAAATATTAATCCAACCATATGAATAATTACTTTAAATATCAATGGTCTAAACATGGCACGTAAAAGACAGAGATTGCCAGAATGCATCACAAACTAAGACACAACTATACGCTTTCCCAAACACACCCAGTTTAAATACAAACACACATACAGATTCAAACTAAAGCAAAAGCAAGAGAGTTGCAGAAAAACATCTATTACTGCTTCATTGATTACACCAAAGCCTTTGATTGTGTGGATCACAACAAACTGTGGAAAATTATTCAAGAGATGAGAATACCAGACCATCTGACCTGCCTCCTGAGAAATCTGTATGCAGGTAAAGAAGCAACAGTTAGAACTGGACATTTAACAACAGACTGGTTCCAAATGGGGAAAGGAGCATGCCAAGGCTGTATATTGTCACCCTGCTTATTTAACTTATATGCAGAGTACATCATG
>SJYW01012355.1:239049-259963 GCA_006410735.1 Raphicerus campestris | reverse complement strand
CCCAGACATTGAATGTATTTTTTTAATTTTGTCATCTTAAAAGGAAGGTGTGGGCTATTGTTTCGTGAAAATTATCACAGGATAGCTTAGCATCATTATACTTGTGTTGATAGATTTTCTCTTTGATGTGGAAAAAGTGAGAAATGTGTCACATGCAAATCTTTATGCAGTGGGTCTTAAAACAAGTGATCACTGACAAATGGGAAATAATGTAAGCTGTAGTATATTTTCCTTTTTTACATCCTGATATTATTTCCCTCATATGGAAATGCTGAAATTTAGAAACAAGGGTTGTGTTTTGTTGGCAGGGAGGAAGGATGTGGAAAATTTGTGCCATTCATTTTTTGAAAGACCTTCCTAGGGACCAAACTGTGCTTCCCCAGATTCATATGTTGAAGCCCTAACCCCCCGTGTGACTGACTCCATTTGAAGAAAGGGCTTTCAGGAGGTGATTAAGGTTAAATGACATCATGGAGTGAGGGGGACAGTCCTAATATGCTAAAATTGGTGGCTTTAGAAGAGGAGGAAAAGAAAAAGATGCTCTCTGTGCGTATGCCTGAGGATGGCCCTGTGAGCGCACAGTGAGAAGGCTGTCAAGGAACCTGCTTGCACTGGAACCCGACGCTGCTGACCCCCTCTTTCAGACTTCTAGCTTCCAGAGCCATGAGAAAATAAATGTCCGCTGTCTGAGCCGCCTAGTCCTTGGTGTCTTGTTCCGGCTGCCCGCGTTGCCCGCTACAGGCCTGGCAGCATGCAAGGCCGTGGTCCTGCTTCCTGATTCTGAATCTACCTAGTGCCTGTGGCCCTGGAGCTTTCCTAAGCCCTCACCTGCCTCTTTGCAGAGGAAGGAGTAGAACTGACTCTTAAGATATGGTTCAGTTTTGAAATCTTTGAGTCTAATTACATGAAATGAACTGCTTTGTCGAAGAGTGTGTAACACTGAGTCTGAAGCAACTTGCAAGGCCTTTTTGCCCAAGTCTCGTTTAGTGGGAAAGGAAACTCAGGCCCCAGTGGGTTAAGTGTCTTTCTCAATGTCCCAGTGATAGCCCCGGCAGTGCCTGGAAATGTAGTCTCTTTTTTGTTCCTCTTTCTTTCACCCTCCTGAGTGAGTCCTCAGCTGTTAAATTGAAATAGGGTTTTCTTTCCTGGACCTGTTTCATTGGGAGAATGTTAATAAGCTGGAAGACACTAAGCTTTTCAGAAAAAAAGTTATCTTAAATTATTTTATGGTGATTTATGATGAAAATGCTCTGTTTTCTTTTAAAGTTATCTACGATTGCATTTAAGTATTTCTCTCTAAATGTTTATTAAGGAATGCCAATATGCATATGTAGTGATATTTTATTTAAATTTTGTTTTTTCAAACAAACACATTATATGTATAAAATTATACAGGTGTGTTTATGATGAAAAGTAACATTTTCTCAACCAAAATTCTCTATTTCCAAGTATTCTCCACAAAGGCAAACTCACGCTGTTAACTTTTTAGATTTCTAGATTTCACTTGAAGACTAGCTTGACAATGTTAGAAAAGGTGTCTATTCCTGTACTCTTCCATAAATCACTAAACCACATTCATAGACTCCTTTCATACTGTTCATACTGTTCATGGGGAAGCTCAAACTCCAATTCTCTGGCCACCTGATGCAAAAAACTGACTCATTTGAAAAGACTCTGATGCTGGGAAAGATTGAAGGCAGGAGGAGAAGGGGATGACAGAGGATGAGATGGTTGGATGGCATCACTGACTCAATGGATATGAGTTTGAGCAAACTCCTGAAGTTGGTGATGGACAGGGAGGCCTGGCGAGCTGCGGTCCATGGGGTCGCAAAAAGTTGGACACGACTGAGCGACTGCACTGCGCTGAACTGAAGTGACAGACTTCCTATTAAGAAACTTGAGGTAATAACTCACTCACATTCCTCTCCCATGCCCATCTCCCTTGTTAATATTTGATATTAATATTCTTTTTAGATTTTAAACCTCTGTAATTTTTAAATAATATCATAGAACATTGGGAGGATATTTTGATTCCTTGCTTTGTAAAACGAGCAGATCTAAGTAGCTGGACCCCTACTTTTTTCTTACTTTTCCTTTCGTATTTCTGCATCCTCATATCAGTGGCTCTTTGGCTTTTACATGGTCAAGGTTAACGTTTGCATTCCATTCTGCAGCCACATATATGTCTTCTCTGCTTATCCAGACCTTGAATCTACTGTGGAAAACCAATAAAACAATATTTTAAAGGATTTTTTGAAACCCTCAATATTCTGTACAAATGGATTTTCTGCAAAAGTAGAAATTGGAAATTGCCCTCCTAGGCAATTTTGGACTAGAAATTACATTTACTTGAATTATGATGGGAGATACATATTCCATTATACTCTACTGTGCTTTTAAAATTACTTGGCATAAATAAAATGTCAGAAAGGATGTCATGAATATCATTTAAATAAGTTTTAAGCTGTGTTAATTTTTATAAAATTTGAATTTCTGCTTGGGTTCAAAAGGTCTAATCAGACACTGCATTAAACTGTACTCCTTTAGAAGTCTTGATAGTGACTCTTTGATAACAAATTTCATCACTGAATTCAGTAAAATTCTATCTTTAATGTGTTTCTACCATGTGATGCTTAAAATTACTCTGTGTAACTAAGTCAGAACCTCACTGTGAATCATGCTTCGAGTCACACCAAGAAGATTTCGTTATTGTTAAAAGTGAAATTATGGTAGTTGGTTTGAAATGCCAGGAATGTATTAGCCTTAATAATCTCCTAGGTACTGATTTCTGCTGTGTCCAGTGAAGCTTGTAGGAAATTTTGATGGGCTTTGGGTCAAGTATGTCTATATTTTTAATTATATTAGCAACTGTAATATGTTCCCTCTATTTTGTGGTCATATTTCCAGAATGGTTGCTAGAGAGTTATTTGAACAGCGGGGATTACAAGTCTCTATGCCTTTTTGATGAAAGCATGTTCTTGAACTTCCTTGCCTATTTAGCGTTTTGTATCTTGCAGACATAAATCCCAGAGCTAAGCCTAGCTTGAATAGCTCTGTATATTTTCACTTCCCCAAGGGTAGTTATGTCATTTCTGAGGTAAGAGGATCAATATGAAATAGAGTTCTCTAAGTAAGGGCTAAACCAGTACCAAATATAGCACTGATGGAGTATTTTGCGGCTTCCTGTTTGGGAAGTTCATCAAAGTTATAAAGCTGACTAATACCGGGATTTGAGTTCTACGGAAGGCTAAATGGTCACCAAATGTCCACGACAGTCTTTGTACTTGTAGTTGTGCCTGGAGATTTATTTATATATTTTTTACAATAGATCATGATGAAATGCCCTTTTATGACCTTTAACTTCTGATTAAATTGTGTATCTCACTATGACAAAATTTATTATGAACTAATGTCAATATATTTCCATACTTTCTCCTAGATTGTGAACTAATAGGGAGTATTCATTATCCTTTATCTTCTTTATATCTTCCAGAGTGTACTAGAGGGTGCTTCTCATACATAAGACAGTTTGGCAAGAGCTAGTTTTCTGCCTGGCACTGGGCTAATCAATTTATATTCATTTCCTCCCTTTAATTTAAATAACCCCATGATGGAGGCACTCTTCAGTTTTGTTTCATGGACGAGTAACTTAAGGGAAAGAGAAATTGTCACTTGACTAGAGGTGAACAGCTAGTTAAATATTAGAGACAATTAGTCTATGTGACTGAACTCTTCCAAAATGTCTGTTTTTTTTCTTCCTTATAATATCTTTTTCTGGTTTTGGTATTAGAGTAATGTTGGCTGTATAGAATGAGTTAGAAATTATTTCCTCTTCTTCTATCTTCTGGAAGAGATTATGGAGAATTATCATAATTTCTTCTGTAAAGGAACCACCACAGTTCACCTCTAGTCAAATGACTTAATTTCTCTTTCCCTTAGGTTACTTGATGGCGGCCATGAAATTAAAAGACACCTGCTTCTTGGAAGAAAAGCTATGATAAACCTAGATAGCATATTAAAAAGCAGAGACATTACTTTGCCAACAAAGATCTGTATACTCAAAGTTAGGTTTTTCCAGTAGTAATGTATGGATGAGAGAGTTGGACCATAAAGAAAGCTAAACACCAAAGAATTGATGCCTTTGAACTGTGGTGTTGGAGAAGACTCTTGAGAGTCCCACCAGTCTATCCTAAAGGAAATCAGTCCTGAGTGTTCATTGGAAGGATTGATGCTGAAGCCGAAGCTCCAATACTTTGGTCACCTGATGCGAAGAGCTGACTCACTGGAAAAGACCTTGATGCTGGGAAGATTGAGAGCAGGAGGAGAAGGGGATGACAGAAGATGAGATGGTTGGATGGCAACACTGACTCAATAGACATGAACTTGAGCAAACTCCAGGATTTGGTGAAGGACCGGGAAGGCTGGTGTGCTGCAGTCCATGGGGTTGCAAAGAGCTGAACACGACTGAGCAGCTGAGCTGGACTGAGCAGCAGAACCATCTGGGCTGTGCTTTCTGTTTAGAAAGGTTATTAATTTTTTATTTTTATTTTTATTATTTTTTTTACTCTATTTTACTTTACAATACTGTCTTGGTTTTGCCATATGTCAACATGAATCTGCCACAGGTGTACATGTGTTCCCAATCCTGAACTCCCCTCCTACCTCCCTCCCCATACCATCTCTCTGGGTCTAGGCCTCTTCAAGTTGTCTATCTCTTCTTGAGTTTTGACAAGTTGTATCTTTTAAGAAATTTGTTTCATCTTTTAAGAAAATGGTTTGTTATCAAAACTGTGGTTATAAAATTATTAATAGTATTCCTTTATTATCCTTTTAATGTATATAGAATATAATGTTCCCTATTTAATTTCTGATATTGGGAGTTTGTGTTTTCTCTCCATTTTTAAGAGTTAACCTGGCCGGAGGCTTATCAAAAGACCAACTTTGGGTTTTGTTGATTGTCTCTATTAATTTCTGTTCTTTTCCCCCCCTAAATATATGCCTTCAATTCTTTGAACTTCTATTTAACAACTACTTTCACTATATCCCATAAAGTTGTATTTTCATTTTCATTCAGTTTAAAATATTTTGGAATTCCTCTAAAGACTTCTTTTATCCACATGTTATTTAGAATCTCAGCCTCTCTCTATTTATTAAATTGGGGATTTTCCAGTTATGTCCCTTTTACTGATTTCCCGTTTAATTCCATTGTGATCTGGAACAACTGTCTTTTAATTTCTGGCTGCAGCCGCCATCTGCAGTGATTTTGGAGCCCAAGAAAGCAGTCTCTCACTGTTTCCACTGTTTCCCCATCTATTTGCCATGGAGTGATGGGACTGGATGCCATGATCTTAGTTTTTCAAATATTCAGTTTTACTCAGTTTTACAACTTTTTCACTCTCCTCTTTCACTTTCACTAAGAGGCTCTTTAATTCCTCTTCGCTTTCTCTCATAAAGGTGGTGTCATCTGCATATCTGAAGTTACTGATATTTCTCCCTGCAATTTTGATTCCAGCTTGTGCTTCATCCAGCCCAACATTTCTCATGATGTACTCTGCATATAAGTTAAATAAGCAGGGTGACAATATACAGCCTTGGCATGCTCCTTTCCCCATTTGGAACCAGTCTGTTGTTAAATGTCCAGTTCTAACTGTTGCTTCTTTACCTGCATACAGATTTCTCAGGAGGCAGGTCAGATGGTCTGGTATTCTCATCTCTTGAATAATTTTCCACAGTTTGTTGTGATCCACACAATCAAAGGCTTTGGTGTAATCAATGAAGCAGTAATAGATGTTTTTCTGCAACTCTCTTGCTTTTGCTTTAGTTTGAATCTGTATGTGTGTTTGTATTTAAACTGGGTGTGTTTGGGAAAGCATATAGTTGTGTCTTAGTTTGTGATGCATTCTGGCAATCTCTGTCTTTTACGTGCCATGTTTAGACCATTGATATTTAAAGTAATTATTCATATGGTTGGATTAATATTTACCATATTTCTTGCTGTGTTCCATTTATTGCTCTTGTTCTTCACTCCTATTTTTGTCTACCATACTTTTTCTGCCTTTTATTGCTTTAATTGTACATGTTATACAATTCCATCTTCTTGCCTTTAGTATATCAACTCCTCTTTTTCTTTCTCAGTAGTTGCCCTAGAGTTTGCAATATGCCTTTGTAACTAATTCAAGTCCACTGTGAAATAACATTTCACAGGTAGTATGAGTACCTTATAATAGCAAAACATTCCTAACTCCTCCATCTTGTCCTTTGTATCACTACTGTCATTCATTTCACTTATGCATAAACACTCATAAACATATGCATGCATATGCATATATGTGTATACATTAGCATATGTATTAGAATACCTTGCTGCTATCATTTGGAACAAACTGTTTTCTGTTAGATCAATTAAGAGCAAGAAAAATAAAAGCTTATATTTTACTTCCACTTATTCCTTCTTCAATATGCTCTTCTGCTCTTTATGTAGATTCAAGTTGCTGACCTATCTTATTTTTCTTCTCTCTAAAAAACTTTTAATAGGTTACTGGCAACAAAGTTTTCAGTTTTTGATTCTCTGAAAAATTTTTTATTTCTACTTCATTTTTGAAGAATTATTTCACAGGAAACAGAATTCTATTTGTTGCTAGGCTTTTTCTCTAAACACTTCAAATATTTCACTCCACTCTTCTTTCTTTGAGGAGAAGTCAGATTAATTCTTATTTTTAATCCTCTGTGCATAAGATGTTTTTTCCCTTCTACTTCTTTCAAGGTTTTTTCTTTATTTTTGATGCTTGAATGTGATATGCCCAGATGTAGCTTTTTGGCATTTGTCTTGCTTGATGTTCTGTAAGCTTCCTGCATCTGTGGGTTGGTGTCTAACATTCATGTGGGGAAATTCTTAGTCATTATTGCCTCAAGCATTTCTTCTCTTCCTTTCTCTTTCTTCTCCTTCTGGTGTTTTCATTACACATATAATGCAACTTTTGTAGTTGTCCTACAGTTCTTAGATATTCTCTTTTGTGTTTTTTTCCCAGTCATTTTTCTCTTTGTCATTCAGTTTTGGAAGTTCTGTTGTCACATCCTCAAGCTCAGTGATTCTTTCCTCAGCTGAGTCTAGTCTACTAATGAGCCCATCACAGCTCAGTTCAGTTGCTCAGTCCTGTCCGACTCTCTGCGACCCCATGGACTGCAGCACGCCAGGCCTCCCTGTCCATCACCAGTTCTTGGAGCTTACTCAAACTCATGTCCATTGAGTTGCTGATGCCATCCAACCATCTCAATCTCTGTCGTTCCCTTCTCCTCCCGCCTTCAATCTTTCCCAGCATCAGGGTCTTTTCCAAGGAGTCAACTCTTCCCATCAGGTGGCCAAAGTATTGGAGTTTCAGTGTGAGCATCAGTCCTTCCAGTGAATATTCAGGACAGTTCCTTTAGGATGGACTGGCTGGATCTCCTTGCAGTCCAAGGGACTCTCAAGAGTCTTCGCCAACACCACAGTTCAAAAGCATCAATTTTTTGGCACTCAGCTTTCTTTATAGTCCAATTCTCACATCCATACCTGACCACTGGAAATACCATTACAAGAGTTCTTTATTTCTTTTACAGTGTATTTGAGGATATCTGGAATTTCCATCTGTTTGTTTATATTATCTCTCTGTTTGGGCATGTGTCTACTTTTCCCATTAAAACTTTTAGCATACTAGTCATAGATTTTAAAATCCCTGGTCTGACAATTCCAACATTTTTGCCATATCTGACTCTCATTCTGATGTTGGTTTCATTTCTTTAAGTTGTATTTTTTGCCTTTTAGTATGTCTTGTAACTTTTTGATGAAGGGTGAATATGACCTGGTGGGTAAAAGGGACTTCAGTAATGTATTGGTAAGGTGAGAGGGAGGCCTTCAGTGACGTATGGGGAAGGCGAGGGGAGGCCTTCGGTGATGTATTGGGAAGGTGAGGGGGGAGATGAAGCATGCTGCCGTCCTATGATTAGGGCTCAGTCTTTTGGTGATTCTGTGCTCCTGAGCTGTGAACTTCACCAGATCCTCTCAATCCCTCCCCAGCCCCCTGCCCTCTGCTGGCCTTGACTCCAGCTGGATGGCTAGAGAGGGTTGGAGCTGAGTGTTTCTCTTCCTCCAGGCAAGACAGGTTTTGAGGAAACCCCATCAGATTAAGCAGTGGTAAAATAGTTTCTCCTGAGGGCAAGCCTTGTAGTAAGAACAGTATGCTCTGTTGTATTTCAAGATTGTTCCTTCTCCTCTCCTTCTGCTGGAATTCACTGGTAGTCTCTGATTTTCCCTGTGAGGACCTGGTAGAGTTCTTGGAAGTAAAACTCACAGAGTGTGGGTACCCTGCTATGACTGGGTCCTCGTGAAGTTTTTTTTGTTGTTGTTTTTTTTTCAACTATTGAAGTTTTCCACACTGAACCTCCACGAATTTGTCAATTGTAGTTCAAGTTTTACTAACCTAGCACCTGGTTCTCTCCAAGGTTTTGCTCTAGTAAGTTGTAATTCTCTGTATTTACCTCTCTCTCTGTTTAGGGGGCAGCAGTTTGTCCTGTGACCTCATATCACCAAGAGATCTAAGAAACTTTGTTGATTTTTCAGTTTGTTTAGCTTTTTACTTAGTAGGATGGGCTTGTGACTTCTAAGCTTCTTATATGCTGGACCAGGAACTAGAAGTCTGCCTGAACTCTTAATAACCACCAGGCCCCATGTTTTCTCACTAACTATCTGTGTGTACTATCTTAGTTTGGGCTATATGGGAAGCAACGTCTGTGTTAAAGGCCAATGAGCTATTATTTTAATAAGGATTTCAGTCACAGGGAACAAGAGGAAGGGGAAAAGGGAATGAAATAAAGAAGGAGAACCAAAATGAAGATATGTTATCAAACTGGCCACTACCTGGTTTTGAGCCTAATTGTCCAGTTTCAAGGGGCTCTCAATGAGGCCATTTAAAGAATTACTTTTCAGAAGCATCTGTAGGGTAGAGGTGGCAGAAAGTATTCCTCTGCTGACTGATTCTCTTTCATCAGTTTTCCTCCATGGTATGACTCATTTCTTCCACACTTTTGGGTTGTTCATGTTTTGGCAATTAAAAAAAAAAAAAAAAAAAGGAATCCCATGGTATCTTAGTTTGTGTTCCTCTGAAAGCAAAGCCTGAATAAAGGCTTAGGGTTTATGTAACTTATTTGGACAGTGATCCCAAGAAGCAGGAGTGAAGAAGTTGGGAGCAAGAGGGAAGGAGAAAAAAAATCCAGGAGTGCATCACTGCAGTCCTCGCAGCAAGCAATGGGAGCTCCCTTCTACCAGGAATTCTGAGAAATGTATAGAATGTCTCTCTAATTATCTGTCCATAAGATGGGAAGCTGGAGCATTTAACCACTGTCTTCTAACCCCCATTTATTGAAAGTTGTCCCCTAGGGGCTATAACTCTTCCGTTTCTGGGCAGTGCTTACCTGAGAACTGAGAGAGCATCTGGACTTTGGAAAAGTCTCCTAACTTAAAAGGCAGTGATTCACTAAGTCAGTGTGAGTTTGATCTTGAGAGTAACTGCCCATCACAAAGTTGTGCCAAAGAGATGCACCATGGATTCTTAACTGCCTCAGGGAACTGAGAAACATCAGGGCAGATGGTCGGAAGAGTCTTTCTCTTGTAAGATAGTGTGAGATTGGGCTTCTAGAATGATGCTCCATGCTCATTTTGACTGGCTGTCACTGTTTTTATAGTCAGGTGGAGGTGGTTGGTGGTTTAGTCGCTAAGTCATGTCCAACTCTTGCAGCCCTATGGACTGTAGCCTTCCAGGCTCCTCTGTCCATGGGATTCTCCAGGCAAGAGTCCTGGAGAGGGTTGCCGTTTCTTTCTCCAGGGGATCTTCACGACCCAGGGAATGAACCCAGGTCTCCTACATTGCAGGCAGATTCTTTACCAACTGAACTATAAGGCAAGCCCTATATAGTCTGGGACTCTGCTAAAAACTTTTGCTTAGGACTGCATTCCTAGGGAGAGTCCAGCTTCTGTGAAGGAGGTTGGAATCTTGCAAGTTGGTGGGAGTGGCTGCAGCTCAAACAAAAATAAAAGTGAGAGGACTTAACAGTTGTCACTTAGGAGGTAACTGACATCTTTGGTTAGGTGTTTGTTCAGAAGAGTTTTTTTGTTTTTTTTTTTTTTTTAAACAGGATTTTTAGAATCTGTGTCCCTTATTACATATCAAATAACTTTGGAATATTTTTATGAATGAGTCAACATGTGGGGTGGATTGCAAAATGTTTTCAGGTGATTGCAAATTCTTTTCAACTTGGTATATATATTCCTCCCATTCAAAGTAGGAGTCTGTTTCTCTGCTGATTTGAATCTGGACAGACAGGTAACTTTTTTCTTTTAGTTTATAAAGTCTCTTGATCAAGAGGAGCTATACCACTAGAGGTGGCCTTGTGACTCCTTTTGGTGAATAAAACAAAGTGGGTGTGAAATTTTGCAAATTCAGGTCTTGAAGCTTTTATCCTCTCTATTGAGACCAGCATGAAAGGAGTCTAGCCAATCTTGCCTGCTGGAGAAGGAGAGGTCATGCTGGGGAGAATTAAGACCTCTGATGGTCAGCAACCACTCCCAGACGTGTAAGGCCACGTGGATCCTCCAGCCTGGCCGCCTTTCAGTTCAGTTCAGTTCAGCTGCTCAGTCGTGTCTAATTCTGTGACCCCATGAACTGCAGCACGCCAGGCCTCCCTGTCCATCACCAACTCCTGGAGTTCACTCAGACTCACGTCCATCAAGGCAGTGATGTCATACAGCCATCTCATCCTCTGTCATCCCCTTCTCCTCATGCTCCCAATCCCTCCCAGCATCAGAGTCTTTTCCAATGAGTCAACTCTTCGCATCAGGTGGCCAAAGTACTGGAGTTTCAGCTTTAGCATCATTCCTTCCAAAGAANCTCTCTCTGTTTAGGGGGCAGCAGTTTGTCCTGTGACCTCATATCACCAAGAGATCTAAGAAACTTTGTTGATTTTTCAGTTTGTTTAGCTTTTTACTTAGTAGGATGGGCTTGTGACTTCTAAGCTTCTTATATGCTGGACCAGGAACTAGAAGTCTGCCTGAACTCTTAATAACCACCAGGCCCCATGTTTTCTCACTAACTATCTGTGTGTACTATCTTAGTTTGGGCTATATGGGAAGCAACGTCTGTGTTAAAGGCCAATGAGCTATTATTTTAATAAGGATTTCAGTCACAGGGATCAAGAGGAAGGGGAAAAGGGAATGAAATAAAGAAGGAGAACCAAAATGAAGATATGTTATCAAACTGGCCACTGCCTGGTTTTGAGCCTAATTGTCCAGTTTCAAGGGGCTCTCAATGAGGCCATTTAAAGAATTACTTTTCAGAAGCATCTGTAGGGTAGAGGTGGCAGCAAGTATTCCTCTGCTGACTGATTCTCTTTCATCACAGTTTTCCTCCATGGTATGACTCATTTCTTCCACACTTTTGGGTTGTTCATGTTTTGGCAATTAAAAAAAAAAAAAGGAATCCCATGGTATCTTAGTTTGTGTTCCTCTGAAAGCAAAGCCTGAATAAAGGCTTAGGGTTTATGTAACTTATTTGGACAGTGATCCCAAGAAGCAGGAGTGAAGGAGTGAAGAAGTTGGGAGCAAGAGGGAAGGAGAAAAAAATCCAGGAGTGCATCACTGCAGTCCTTGCAGCAAGCAATGGGAGCTCCCTTCTACCAGGAATTCTGATAAATGTATAGAATGTCTCTCTAATTATCTGTCCATAAGATGGGAAGCTGGAGCATTTAACCACTGTCTTCTGACCCCCATTTATTGAAAGTTGTCCCCTAGGGGCTATAACTCTTCCGTTTCTGGGCAGTGCTTACCTGAGAACTGAGAGAGCATCTGGACTTTGGAAAAGTCTCCTAACTTAAAAGGCAGTGATTCACTAAGTCAGTGTGAGTTTGATCTTGAGAGTAACTGCCCATCACAAAGTTGTGCCAAAGAGATGCACCATGGATTCTTAACTGCCTCAGGGAACTGAGAAACATCAGGGCAGATGGTCGGAAGAGTCTTTCTCTTGTAAGATAGTGTGAGATTGGGCTTCTAGAATGATGCTCCATGCTCATTTTGACTGGCTGTCACTGTTTTTATAGTCAGGTGGAGGTGGTTGGTGGTTTAGTCGCTAAGTCATGTCCAACTCTTGCAACCCTATGGACTGTAGCCTGCCAGGCNTCTAGAATGATGCTCCATGCTCATTTTGACTGGCTGTCACTGTTTTTATAGTCAGGTGGAGGTGGTTGGTGGTTTAGTCGCTAAGTCATGTCCAACTCTTGCAGCCCTATGGACTGTAGCCTTCCAGGCTCCTCTGTCCATGGGATTCTCCAGGCAAGAGTCCTGGAGAGGGTTGCCGTTTCTTTCTCCAGGGGATCTTCACGACCCAGGGAATGAACCCAGGTCTCCTACATTGCAGGCAGATTCTTTACCAACTGAACTATAAGGCAAGCCCTATATAGTCTGGGACTCTGCTAAAAACTTTTGCTTAGGACTGCATTCCTAGGGAGAGTCCAGCCTCTGTGAAGGAGGTTGGAATCTTGCAAGTTGGTGGGAGTGGCTGCAGCTCAAACAAAAATAAAAGTGAGAGGACTTAACAGTTGTCACTTAGGAGGTAACTGACATCTTTGGTTAGGTGTTTGTTCAGAAGAGTTTTTTTTTTTTAACAGGATTTTTAAAATCTGTGTCCCTTATTACATATCAAATAACTCTGGAATATTTTTATGAGTGAGTCAACATGTGGGGTGGATTGCAAAATGTTTTCAGGTGATTGCAAATTCTTTTCAACTTGGTATATATATTCCTACCATTCAAAGTAGGAGTCTGTTTCTCTANTGTTTGTTCAGAAGAGTTTTTTTGTTTTTTTTTTTTTTTTAAACAGGATTTTTAGAATCTGTGTCCCTTATTACATATCAAATAACTTTGGAATATTTTTATGAATGAGTCAACATGTGGGGTGGATTGCAAAATGTTTTCAGGTGATTGCAAATTCTTTTCAACTTGGTATATATATTCCTCCCATTCAAAGTAGGAGTCTGTTTCTCTGCTGATTTGAATCTGGACAGACAGGTAACTTTTTTCTTTTAGTTTATAAAGTCTCTTGATCAAGAGGAGCTATACCACTANATCTCCTTTCCTGCTCAGTGTGAGAATTTTTTCTTCTTTACTTTCGTACAAATGAAAATTTGTGTGGAGTTTCCAAAACCTGCAAAAATGAAACGCTTGTTATGGGAACGAAGATGATCTCACAGTCTGCAATATAAAGGTCATCTCTTGATCTTGGATGTTTCCCAGCTCAGCACATTCAGGACGGCAGTGGAAAACCCAGAGTGCCAGCAGCCTCCACACTGTGATTTAGGGAGAGTGACGGAGAGTATTTTTGTCAGAGGCACTGGCTCTCTGCTCAGCCTCAATATTTCATAAAAAGCTCGTTGCGGCAAATTTCTTCATTTGGCAGCATCTGCTGTGCTATCATCTTGATTTCTTCACTTTAAGTAACACTGACACAAGGTCAACCGAAAGTCAAGTTGACATGATGGCTATTCAATTATCAACTTCTATTAGTGCTACACATTATATATATATATATATGTGTATATATATATATATATACACACACATATATAAATATAGTCAGCAACATTTGTGGGAAAAGGAAGTTAGCAATCTTGGAATCATAGCGCAAATGAAAAGCTCAGATTTTGATATGCATCAGATGGCAGGAAATGAATCATTAGAATGAAACTGTACTTGATTCTGACACTGTTTGCTCTTTGACAAGTCATTCAAACTGTAGGCCTCAGTTTCTCCACCTTTCAGGAGAATAAACTACAGCGCTGCCCTAGTCTATACTGCCATTCATATCTTAAGGGATAGGTTTTCTGGATACCTTTAGAAAGAACTTCCGAAATGTTGCAAAGTATTGAAACTTACCAGGGGGGAAAGGATGCAAGGTTTTTGTTTGCTTGTTTGATTTTTTTTTTTTTTTCTGAGCACTTAAATAATAGAATAGGCAGGAGTTTCTTAAGTGAATGGATTTAATGGAATGGAAATCACAATGAGATTTATAAGGCTGGGAAAGGAGTCTGCAGCGTGCAGGCCTAGACTAAAAGAAGCTTGGTCTGTTTGCATCTCCAGTGGCAAACATCGGATGCTGTGGCAACAAAGGGCCTTTACTGGAAATGTTTTAGGGGTTATGAGATTCTGTGCAGCCTGTGTGAACTAGCGGACAGAGAGTAGGATGTCAAATACACTGTACCATTTATCAGTGGCTAAGCTGGAAAAGCCTGAGAGACATCTACTTCTGTGCAGTCTTGAAAAGTTAGGTATTCTATTTGAAGGTAATGTAGGCATTTGTTTCTGGAATTCTGCCCAGTAACCCAGAACACACCAAAATGTCTTCAGGTAATTCGATCAGTGTTCTTGTAAAAGAACCTCAAAGCCACAGATTCTGTTACTGGCAAGACTGAAAATGCATTATAAGGGAAGACAACGTGTTTGATGGGGCGGTGGCTTGGCTGGGAGAGGGCTCAGGAGAGTTAACGGACAGCAATTAGGAGCGATGATGAATGCTAACCCGAACTTCTGGGAACCTTTCACAAATGTGCTCCTCAGGGTGTTTTGGTGTTTACAGCTTTGTTTTTGGTTTTGCCTCCCCCGCCAGCTGCAGTTTTGGTCAGGGTCCTTGTAGTCTCCATTGGCCCCTTGGGCATTGATATAGAAGGATATCCTTAGAACACCTTTTCCCCAACTTGGTCATCTCACACACTGTCCACAGTAGTACTTCCAGAGGTATATTCAGCTTCCTGGCATTGCTGTTGTGGAATAGTCACAGAAAATGTGGCCATAATCCTTCTTCAAAAACTGGTCCATTATTTAGCTTCTTGGATGTGATATTGGTACTCACCATGAAAATGATGGGCTGATGCCTATGTGTCCATGGGCCTTACCCTCTTTGACCTGGGGATGGGGTGAGCATAAGGACTGAGGGGTACTAAAAGCAGATTTTAAATAACCTTCTGTGAGCTCCTTTGTCTACACCGGTCATGGCCATATTGGGGCGCACTGGGGAAGTGTCGCTGGAGATGTGGGGAGCAGTTTTCTACTTGGGCGATTCCAATCGAGCAGACAGGGTCACTCTCAGTTCTAACTTCTCATGTTGAACTGGAGAAGGAAATGGCAACCCACTCTAGTACTCTTGCCTGGAGAATCCCATGGAAGGAGGAGCCTGGTAGGCTACAGTCCATGGGGTCGCAAAGAGTCGGACATGACTGAGCGACTTCACTTCACTTCACTTCATGTTGAACAGTATTAATTAGGTTGGGTGGGCAATGAGGTTTTTGGGGAGGGAACTGGAGACATCTATTGGATATCCAGAGTCAGGGTGACTTTCTGTATTTCAGGGACTGGCAGACTATGACTCATGAACCACGTGTGTCCTGCTGCCTGTTTTTATAAATGAAGTTGACTAGAACACATTCGTGGTCATTTATTTACATGTTGCCTGAGGGTGTTTTTGCACAAAAATGGCAGAGTTGAATAGTTGAAGACTGTGAAACTTGTAAAGCCTAAAATACTTGCTATTTGGTTCAATTCAGAAAAAATACTTGCTTAAGTCTGCTTAGGTTGTCTGCTCTTTGGTGTCCTGTAATTGCTAAAATGAGTTTAGGTGTGAGTCTTTTTTTTTTTTTTGGTGCTTTGGGTTTGCTGTACTTTAAGCAATTCTTAGCCATAAAGTCTAGAAATTGTCTCTCCCCATCTCTGCTCTTGAAAATCTAATTAGATTTATGTTAGAATCTCTCAATTTTTTTTTCATTTATCTTAACTCTTTCATATATTCCATCTCTTAGAGTCTTCATGCTGTATTCTGGATAATTCTCCATATCTCTGATTCACTAACTCCTCAGTTGTGTCTAATCAGCTCTTAAACCCATCATTGGATTTTTACTTTCATTATTACTTTTATTTTTTAAGATTTAGAAATCCTGTTTGCTTCTTTTTTAAACATGCCTGGACATCTTATTCATATTTTAAATCTCCTTTTTTTGCTTCTTTAAACATATCAAGCAGAGGTAGTTTAAACTCTCTGTTGCTAATTCAAGTTGTGAAGGTGCTATGGGCCTGATTCTGCTGCTCAGCCCTCATTGGCCTATAGGGTGTTTGTCTACTTGTGAGTTTTGTGATTGCTTCTAATGTTGAGCTCAGGCATCTTGGATCTTTTATATGGAAATTCTTCAAGCATTTTTATTTGTTGTTCAGAGTGTAAAGCATACCATACTGCCAGAGAGTTTTTCTAAGCCATGTAATCCATTCCATATATACTAGAGATTTCCAAATGTTGCAGGTTGTGAAGCACTTGCCTGGACCATTAATAAAACTAATTCTTTGAATGTTAAGAGGGGCCATTTCCTGGCCTCTCTTCTTGCTTTGATTTGATCCCTGAAGAGAGGAAAGTGAATATTCAGTTCTCACTGGAATCCACAGTGAAATGATAAAAGCTAAGAAACGTTTCATATCTTGAAGTCCCATTTGGTTGTTTTCCAGATCTTCCTTGTCATAATTCTACTTCTGTGAAAATTATCCTGCTCTGCAAAGCAAATGACACTTGTTATACTGCCTTCAGTTTCCCCTTGTTCATCAAATCTACAACTTACTAAGTGGTTCGTAACATATCAGTTCTTTGACCTCAATGGGATGTCTACTCTGTTTATCAGTCTACTTTCAAATATTTCCTATTTTTCTCATCCAGATCACATTTTATAATTTAAGACTTCAAACATTAATTCCCTAAGCTGACTTGCCACATCTGCTTTCTCTTCTTAATTTGGCGAAACCCCAGTCCTGAATGAAATAAAATGCCCATTTCCCCTGTGTCTGTACTTGAACGGATGAGTATTCCTGAAGAAATATCATGATTTTCACTTTGGTAATGATTGACTAGATTATTTAGACTATTTTCTCCTGCTGAAAATATTTTAAAATGTGGCTATAATATTTAAAGTACCTCATTTAAAACATTGAAGAATTTTTAAGATATTAAGGAATTACCTGGTTGAAATTTAAGACCAACTGGAAACTCAAAGAAGTAACTTGAACACTGAAGCTACTTGGCCCAGAAGCAGTTTCTAACATTGGGAAAAACTTCACTTGTTTTGGCAGCTTTATCAGGTAAGGGATCATAATTTAAGACCCAGGGCCAATGTAAGTGGGGGATCTAATAGATTCTCCTCACATTAAGCCATAACCACAAAAGGCTAGACTCTCAGGGTAAATCAGAAAGAAGCTGCTGGAAAAGTTGTTTTGGAACTATGCATAGAAGAGAAAAAATGGAAAGAAAAACTACTTTTTGAAAAGTTGTGGCCACAGGCCAAACTGTATGCAGATTTTCAGGCTAAGTTCATATATCCCAAAGGGTGTCTAGGGAAACCTCAAGTTAAAAATGTGATTTAAGGTGGTTCTAGACTGTAATGCTCGTGGTTTCCAGGCAGAAGTAAATTCAGATCTCTTTGGAGATAGGTAACTTGATGCTAGTTCAGGAATACCCACAAATTTTTTTTTCCAGGAAAAATTAAAAGTATATAGTCAAAAATAAAATCAGTCACATTAAGCAACAGAATTGGAGAAGGAAATGGCAACCCACTCTAGTATTCTTGCCTGGAGAATTCCATGGACTAAGGAGCCTGGTAGGCTACAGTCCATGGGGTTGGAAAGAATAGGACATGACTGAGTGACTTAACAGAAGCAACAGAATATTATGAAGAGGAAAAATTAGGAATAGCAGATTGAAGAGAGAGGTCTACAAGTACTTCATAGTTTGGATTCGTTGGACACAAATCATAAACACTTTTGTGTACTCTATAAAATAAGTGGCAAACAAGGAAATTCTAAAATTTAGCCTAACAGATGAAAAAGAGCCAAGTAAAACTTCCAGAAATGAAAACCAAAGTGTAACCCCAATTAAACTAAATGTCTGGATTTAACAGTAAATTATCCACAGACTTAATCAGAAGGCGAATAGAAATTAGATGAGAAAAAATATACAGAATAAATGATAAAGAGACAAGAGTATAAAAATAAGGTTAAAAGTCATAGAGAGAAGTATATCACCTAATTGAAGAGAGAGAGTAGGGGCAAAGTTAATACTTGAAGAACTGATGACTGAGAATTTTGCAGAACTGAGGAAATATACCAATCCAAAGATCAAAAAAAAAAAAAAACTAATAAAAATCTTAAGCAGAGTAAATATGACTTCATACCTAGATATTTTACAATAAAACTGCATAGCACCAAAAAAGAAAATATTCAAAGCAGCCAGATAAAAATGTTAGAATACTTTAAAAAGAGCAACAGGAGACTGTTGACTTCTCAGTCCTAGCAATGAAAGCCAGAAGTCAATGGAATGATGTCTCCAAAGTGATGAAAGAAAATACATGCTAAGTTAGAGTTCTATATATCCTGAGAAAAATCTCAAAAAAAATAAGGGTTAAATAAGATTATTTTCAGGCAAATAAAAGTAAGGCGTGTTTGTGCCAGTGTACTGTCACTAAAGGAATTTTAATGGAAGGTAAGCCCAAAGGAAAGGCCTAAAATGAAAGATGGAATGGGGAGGAAAGAAAATGATAAAGTACGTAGGTAAATATCTGTCAACACTTACTGTGTAAAGTGATAATAATGTATTATAGAGGAAAATACAGTGTTAAAATACATGATAATAATGACATAATGGTGGGTGAGTAAACTCAGTGACAGCCTTTCTACTTGGTAGGGTAAAAGTATTGATTAACTTTAGAAACATTTGTGTAATTTTAAAATGTATTTAATGTATGTTTCTGTATGTATGTTATATTTCACGGCAAAGTAAAACAAAATTAACCTGCTGATTTGGTCCGCTATAAGCTAGTGGTCTTTAACTTTCGCCAACAATATTCCAATGCTTGCGGGCCCATCCCACGTGGCTTCCAGCCATGTCCCTCACATCCTCCGTAGGAATGCATTCAGACGTTCTCCAGTCTCTCCCGTCTCCTTCTCTTCCCTGGCTCCCAACTTTTCTCCTCTTCAACACATACCCTCACCTCCTAATTCAGAGTATAAGATGAGAGTGCCCTCCACTTTCTGCTACAAATACTAGTTTCCCCAGCATCAGGATCAATCCTTTGTTAATTTTCTCCTGTTAAAAGGAGAAATTTCACAGGTTTTCCAACCTGAGACCTAATTCTTTATTTCTTCTCAGGGATTGTGTTCTCTTTACTCCATCTCCCATCTATATACAGCGTCCCTCTCTTTAATGGACCCTTATTGTTCTTATTTAAACATGTTCAAATTTAANGAATACTTTAAAAAGAGCAACAGGAGACTGTTGACTTCTCAGTCCTAGCAATGAAAGCCAGAAGTCAATGGAATGATGTCTCCAAAGTGATGAAAGAAAATACATGCTAAGTTAGAGTTCTATATATCCTGAGAAAAATCTCAAAAAAAATAAGGGTTAAATAAGATTATTTTCAGGCAAATAAAAGTAAGGCGTGTTTGTGCCAGTGTACTGTCACTAAAGGAATTTTAATGGAAGGTAAGCCCAAAGGAAAGGCCTAAAATGAAAGATGGAATGGGGAGGAAAGAAAATGATAAAGTACGTAGGTAAATATCTGTCAACACTTACTGTGTAAAGTGATAATAATGTATTATAGAGGAAAATACAGTGTTAAAATACATGATAATAATGACATAATGGTGGGTGAGTAAACTCAGTGACAGCCTTTCTACTTGGTAGGGTAAAAGTATTGATTAACTTTAGAAACATTTGTGTAATTTTAAAATGTATTTAATGTATGTTTCTGTATGTATGTTATATTTCACGGCAAAGTAAAACAAAATTAACCTGCTGATTTGGTCCGCTATAAGCTAGTGGTCTTTAACTTTCGCCAACAATATTCCAATGCTTGCGGGCCCATCCCACGTGGCTTCCAGCCATGTCCCTCACATCCTCCGTAGGAATGCATTCAGACGTTCTCCAGTCTCTCCCGTCTCCTTCTCTTCCCTGGCTCCCAACTTTTCTCCTCTTCAACACATACCCTCACCTCCTAATTCAGAGTATAAGATGAGAGTGCCCTCCACTTTCTGCTACAAATACTAGTTTCCCCAGCATCAGGATCAATCCTTTGTTAATTTTCTCCTGTTAAAAGGAGAAATTTCACAGGTTTTCCAACCTGAGACCTAATTCTTTATTTCTTCTCAGGGATTGTGTTCTCTTTACTCCATCTCCCATCTATATACAGCGTCCCTCTCTTTAATGGACCCTTATTGTTCTTATTTAAACATGTTCAAATTTAAATACCATCTATCTTAAAACACGTACACACCCAACACCTTTGGTTCCAAAGTTCCCTTCTAAATGATCCTATTTTTTTCCCCCTCAGAGTCAGATTCCTGAAAACATTGCTTCTACTCCACCCCTGTCTCCTCACTTTGTACTCAATCTGATTAAAATAGCAACTTTCAAACATTTTGATCTCAGGATGTTTTTAGACTCTTGAAAATCATTGAATTATTGAGAAGAGTGCAAACAGCTCTTGTTTAGGTAATTAGCTACAAGGTATTGCCTATTCTTAGACACTTAACTTTTCTCTGTAGATGGATAAATACTCTGTCCTCTTTATTTTTGCCTAAATATCACCAGAGCAGAATTTATGTCCTGTTAATCTTGAAATCTGTTAACTGACTCAGGACTTGGTACTCTTTTTGGTTATTATTAACTCTGTCTAGTTATGCCCCTGATTTCTCTAATTCTTTGTTGGTGAATGTGAAAGAGTGAGTTAGTATTTCAGCTGCATTTCTTTTTAAGTTTTTCTTTTTTTTTTTAGGTGCTTTGCATAGATTTTAAACAAAATGGAAAAAAAAAAA
>SJYW01012355.1:215480-238068 GCA_006410735.1 Raphicerus campestris | reverse complement strand
TTTTTTTTTTAGGTGCTTTGCATAGATTTTAAACAAAATGGAAAAAAAAAACAGTTTATGAAACAGGAGTGTTAAACCAATTCACCCCACTCCTTGGAATACATGAGAAAGACTGAAAACAAAAAAAGATGCAATTTCACACTCCAGCTGAAGTCTGTCCTATATCTGAGAAAATTGCCCCAGGTGTCCACAATGGAACTTCTGCTTGAGATTCTAATATGCTAAAGATGACTTCTCAGGAGATGATATTTCTCTGAAAAGTGACTGAAAAAAAGCTTTGTCAACAGCAGATTAAAATAAAACTGAGATAAAACATTATTTTTCCAGTCAAATGTAGTGGTTCTAGTTCATCTTCAGGAAAAGAAAGAGGTATATATAAAGATGTCCAGGAATTAAGTAGAGCTGATTAGGTAACCACGCTGGCTAAAAGCCAGACATGGTGCGCTCTAAGATAATTTGCCCCCCTTTCCTCTACCAAAGGGAGGGTTTCTTTTTCTTTTTTGTAACTGTAATATCTCAAAGCCCTTAAAAGGATTTATAAGACAAAACTGACTTTCAGTAAATTCCATTATATGTGTGGATAGTGCTGTAGCCAGATTCTTGCATCATTTCACACATTATATTTGGGCTATAGCTGGGTAAGCTTCTACCAGCCCTGAGACATGTGGGGTGGGTGTGGGTGTGTGTGTGGGGTGTGTGTGTGTCTGTGTCTCTGTGTGTGTGTCTGGGTGTGGGTGTGTGTGTGTGTGGGGTGTGTGTGTGTGTGGTCTTTTACAGGGTGAAAGGCAGCTGGGCTTGGGGAGCAGGTTGGAACAGAGCTAGGAAGAAGTATATCTGAATGGTCCTTGCACATTAAGTGTTCAGGACGTCTTGGGGGACAATGAGCCACACTGAATTTAGATGCTATAAATGGGATGGTACAAAATGGGATGGAATATAGATGGTGTTAGTTGTTTTGATAAATGAAATTTGGTGCTTAATAGCAGCCAAGAACTTGCCTGCTTTGAAAAAATAAATTAAAAGGATGATTTCATTCTTCATGACTATTCCTAGTGCACAACCGCCCCTCCCCACCAAAAAAAAAAAAAGAATTTGTTTCCTGTCTGAAATCCAGCGTTAAATGTGAAATATGGTCTGAGGCGAAGAGCACTCGTTTCCCTGCAAAGCCTTGAGCAAGCCCCTTTGTGCTCGCCAGCTCTCTTTGAGCACGCGGGTTGCCCTGGTGATGAATGTCCTGCTCTGTGTGGTCTCAGCACTTTTTTTCTGGAGAGGCTGTTTTAATGAGAAGGTGAATGGAGGGGCTTCTTTTGAAAGCAGGACGAGAGGAGGGCCACTTCTGAAACTGCAGGCATAATGGTGCCGTTCCTCATCGCAGAGCTGACAGTCCAGAGCCTGCTCACCCCCTCTCACTCGTTCTCTGCTCCTGGCTAACTACTCTTTTGGATTGGCCTCTGGCCTTGGTCTCCTGGAATCTTCTTTTGGAAGGCAAGGGTAACCGACCAATCAGATCGCATCGTGTCACTCTGGCCTCATCTTTCTTTCCTCCCCAAACGGGACTGTTCTTGGTGTTGCGGGGAACTCCTTTCTCCCACCTATTTTAAAAGCGCTGTGCTTTTCTCCAGGTTTACCCCCGCACTAAAAACGATGCTCCAGCCTGTCTGAACACCCTTTCGACATCCATTCTGCAGGCCAGGAGTGGGAGGAAGCCATGTAATTGCGGGATTTCAGCACCTGCGTGGGGCTAGCTGGACCTGAACACACAGTGGACTCTTGATTATCCATGCTAATTGAGGGAATGGTAATTCAGACCATACGCATTATTTCTGGACTTTGAAGTGTGTTATGCGATTTTTTTTTTTCCTTTTTGAACCCAGTAGCAGGTGGTTTACTTAGAATGATGGTGAAGTTACTTTCATATTGCCAGTGTTTGGCGTAGACAAAACTATGAGAGGTTACCATTCCCTTCTTTCCTCCTCTGCCCCCAGCCTCACCTGGGACGGACTCCTCCTGATTTCATATCCTACGTTGCTTTTCATTTTCCCCTTCTCTTATCAGACTGGACTTTCTGGCAGCTGTGGAAAGGGTAAGGCTCACTTGACATAGAATTAATGGAAGGAATGTCCTGTTAGGTACTTAACCCTGAAATAGGAGTCAACCTCAAAGCTAAGGAGATAAAAATGATGAATATTTGTATGATCAATATTTATACAAGGAGAGTAACTTCCATGATGCTAGGTATTTACTGCAATGGTTGCTTTGGTGGTATATCTTTTTGTTTGTTTTGTTTACTGCTGCTGAATCCCCAGGATTTAGAACAGTGCGGAGTATATTTCATCAGTTCAGTCACTCGGTCATGTCCAACTCTTCATGACCCTATGGACTGCAGCACGCCAGGCCTCCCTGTCCATTACCAACTTCCGGAGTTTACTCAAACTCATGTCGTTTGAGTCAGTGATGCCATCCAACCATCTCATATTTAATAATATGCTGTTAATAAATTTTGTGCACCAAATGAATGAAAACCTTTCATTTCCACATGGCTTTCTTTTTATATTCTCACTACTTTCCTAGAATATACATACGTAACATGGTCATTATTATTATTAAAATAGCTAATTCTTGGTTTCTTACCCCTTTTGTTTGTATGCAGTCGACTGCCTAAGTCCTTGTAAATTCTCAACGGAGTACAGAGTGGTGGTAGGATGTTTTTCATGGACAGTCTTGTTGAACTTGAGCTATTTTTTACTTTGTTGATTTTTCAGACCAAGTTTTTATCATCCTTACAGAAACAGCTTTTCTTTGGCGATAGTGGCGAAGCAGTAGGCTGCTCAAGGGCCAGATCTACCCCCAGACCTCATCTGTGTCACAGTGTGTCTGTGTGATAAACCTCTCCCTGCCCAGAGCAATAGGGATCTCACACCAGCTGCGCCCACTCCAGCCTATTTCCTTAATAAACAGAAGTAAGCCAAAGAGCTTCCCGCCTTGCGCCGTTCTAGCTGAGAAGAAACCAGAAAGAGAAGGTCAGGATGGAATGGAACTCCCTTTCCTTTGTGACCTCCTCAAAGGAAGATGAGAGAGCAGTGTGTGATTTCTGATTCCACCCAAAGAGGTGCGACTCGGCTTACAGTTAAAACTCCCCAAATGCCTGTGATGTGCTAGAGAAGTGAGTTAAATGTTTGGCCTGGGAGCTGATCCAGGTTGAGTACCAGTTCTGCTGACCAGCTTTACGAATGGAGCAGTTTATTCTTAGGTCCTCTAGACTCCGGTTTCTTCCTGTTTAAGATGGTGATAATGATAGCATCTGTTTCAGTGGGAGAATTACATTTTTAAAAGTCGGCAAAGGGCTTACCTTCATGTCTGGAGCAGGCACAATTGTTGACTCTAATAAGTGCTCCTGGAACACCTACTATGTGCCAAGAACCATGCCACAGAACTACGGCACGCTCTGTAATTTAATCCCTATGTCAGCCCGTTCTTCCCAATGAGAAAACCGAGGCTCATAGAAGTTAAAGAACATGCTTCACATTGCACAGTCATCAGAGTGCTGGGAATTTGGACGCGTATCTCTCTCTCAGTATTGTGGCCTCCTCAAAGCTTCAGTGCCCAAATAACTGAGTTCATTACACAGCCATGTCCCCAGTAGTAAACCCTTCCCCTTAGGTGATTGGGGGGATAAAATGCAGGTGCATTTATCAAAGCAGAGATGTGTTTAACCCCTTGGACACCTCGCCTCCTCCATGATCTTTGGAGGATGTGCTCAGGCTGCCAACCCGGGGCTTGGCAGGGCTCAGGGGACGTGATGCCTCCTGAGAGACGCTTCCCCTGACACACTCTCTGAGATTGTTATTCTTCCACACCACAGCTGCCTCCAAGGCAGTATCAGAATCAGAAAATCACAGGTGTATTTGTTCGAGTCCTTGCCGGCTACTCCCACTGCTGGAGAGGAGTCCATGACAGAGACTGGCTTTGTTCAAGTTGTATCTGCAGCAGACGGCCTAGTACTCAGACGTGGGAGGTTCACAGTAGATATGTGACCCCTTTGCAAATGAAGAGCCCTGACTCTTGAGAAAAGCCTGCAGTCCTGTCAGGCCAGCATGGTGTTGGAGGAACCACACAGCCAGGCTTCCAGTAACAGAGAAAGGGAGGGTGTGAGGAGTGAAAGTTGCCTGAATTCTCTGCCTGCACGTCCCCTTCAAGCCCTTTTGATGTCAGGAGAGAGCTGTCCTCATTCTTTTGCAGGGAGGCAGGCCTCGGGGTGCAGCTCCTGGCTAAATGTCCTAGCTCAGCCTCTGCTCCATCCTCATTAACTCCACTGCGTAGCTGGCCGTGGGGCAAGATTCGTTGAGTGACCGAGCTTAATAAATAGATGCTTCTGGTCTTCCATTTCAGGCATCACTCTCAGAGGCTAAGAGCTCATTGAAGTGCTCCTTTCAAGATGTCAAGGGCAAGCAGCTGGGCTTGGGGGAAGTGCAGAGATAATTCTGCTGAGCCTTTGTTTCCCAGCCCTTCTGGCAATCACCGGCACTGCGGCAACGACAGGAAAAGGCTTCAGCGCCCTCTTCCCTTGCCACACAAGCGCCGCATTTCTGAACTGATCAGCCGGGTGAGGCGTGGCCACCTGTGCGGACCTCCAGGCCTGTGAAGCCACTCTTGCTGAAAACATTTGGTTGGAGAATGTTGGTTTTGTGGCCATGTACACATTCTGTCTTTGCATGGCCTGTGATGCAGAGAGCTTATCTCTTCCCCCTGAAAAGCCGTGGCAGAGAGATTTCATTTTGGAGGAAGCTTATTTCTGGGCAACCATCTCCAGGGAAAATGAGTGTGAGGCAATAGGCAGTAAACAACATCGTGTCCCGTAGGGACAGAGGTGACCCGAATGAGCTCCGGAGAGAGTCCGTGATAACGGCAGAATCATCACAGTGTGTGTGCGTGCCCAAGTTTATGTGTAATTGTAATGTATAATTAATACAGAGCTAAAATTAAACTCCTGGGTGAAAGAGACGGGCAGGCTGAGGAGTATCAACCTCTAAGATACAGCTTGTTTATAACAAACGTAGGGGTGGATTGCTCTTCATTTCAGCGGGCGTGCGCCTGTGTTTTGGTTTGCTCCTTGCTAACATTTCAGCCTTGAGGAATCAGGATTCCACAGTTATCCTCTTCCCATTCCTTCCAACGCCAGAAAGAAACTCTGTCCGTTTAACCTTGTCCTCAGGCCCCGGAAGTACTTTGGTTTTTCCAGATAATTTTTCTCAAGTGACAAAACTCACAAGCAAACAGAGACAGGACACACTCACCCCTTGCCTGGTGCCGTTCCTTGGCGCGCTCTTGACCCTGACTTTGCCATGAGTCTCTGCAGGCATGTCACCTGAGGCGACTTCCAGCTCTCGCTCGTGAATACAGCTCATAGCGCCCTCCACCATTCTTTGGACCTTGAAGCGAGGTGACCACTGGCTGCAGTTGTTGCCATTGATAGTTAATGAAAGTTTGATTCTGGGAGCAGCTGTTTTTCGAAACAACTCTCAGGGTCACTAAGCTTACTTCTACTTTCCAAACCCAGACTTCACGTTAGCCTCTGCATTCGATTTGTGCTCAGTGTGCATTATTGAAGAATTCAGAGACAGTTTTTACTTCTCTTCTTTCCTAGTTGATTGTCTGAAACTCACTGACGGGCGTGAGCCGAACCATCATCTGGTTCTGAATTCCCACTTCAGGGTTGCCCACACATGGACCCTCTGTTCCTGCTTTTAGCTGGATGCTCTACCGTTTTCTGCCCAAGGTTATAGTGACACAAATTCTGCATGCCTGTTTTTGCTCCTAGATCTTGTTATCCCTTGTTTGGGAAAAATTTAATAATTTCTCACTCCTGGTTTAAAAGAAGTTTTCTACTGAAGCACCAGAGCATTTTTTTAAACGTGATACAGTATATACTAGACACAGCGTCGTAGCATCTTATTCCTAAAATTTCAATGAGATGAGAAAGAGAGACAAAGATGGGGATATATGGTTTGATCCACAGTAATTGTCTTCTGTACCATCAGCCACAAGTATTAGCCAGTGATGTTCAGCTTCTCTTGTCTGTGTTCCGTCTTTGTTACTGTGATACTGAGCAAGCTATTAAACAACTCTGACCCCGAGGCTCCTTAAATAGGACGACAGAAGCAAAGTTCAGTCCTCACTGGGCCTTGGGTTAGCACAGAATCCAACACATATGAAAACCTTCAATTTACTTTCTCTTTTATTCCCTTCCTTGAGTAGGAAAACCAACACTGAACATGTGGGAAAAAGAAAAAAAAAAGTGTCCTGAAATTGATCAGAGCATGTATTTAACTGGCTGGAAAATCCATTTGACAAAATTGCTTGGAATCTCTCATCAGATTTCATGGTGTTAAATTATTAATTTTGACAATAGAAACCTTTCTGTATTTTAATTAAAACAAATGTTCTATAAAGGGTCAAAGATCTTTTTGGAGACTTTCATATAATAATAATAAAAAACAAAGTACCAAGACTAGTACCACCAAGCCTATCACTGGCTAAGTATTGTTATTATACTTCTCAGCTTACTTGTTAAATTTAGAAAATTAAGTGATAAAACATGGGCCCAGAGTATCTATGTAAGTAGGCTTAGGACAACAGTCAGATTGGAAGGAAAAACTAGAGCTCCTTTTGATGTTATGTTTGCAAGGCACGCCCGCTGTTTTTATCCAGATTGCGTATTTATTGGAGATAACTTTGAAGCTCATGAAGATTTAGGGCCACTCCCAAAGCTGCAAACTCAATTTTATGGCTTAACCAGTGTGTTTATTGGGATAAACAGTTTGAGTGTATTGGTAGAGATAGAGGTGGGACTGCAATTCATTTCAGCCACCACTTAGATAAATTCTGTCCATGATATATTTAGCGTTTCTGTTTTAAGTTGAATTTGTTTAAAATATAGTGTGAAGATTAGACATGTGAAGAATTCAAATGTTGCCAACTTCACTCGCCACTAATTCCTAGACTTGGAATGATTTTTCTCTTTGCAAAAACAAGGTGCTTGAAAATTGCAAATGTGAGATCAGAGTTGTGCACGTGCTGTGATTTCTTTCCTAAGATACAGTGTGTTTGCAGGAACTGTGATGTTGCTCACTTTGTGTTTGGATGCCTCAGTAATCCAAGGATAGTAAAGAGAAAGGAATACTATAGTCTCTTTTTTTATGAAATGTACTTTTGGCATTTCAAAGGGTCAGAGAATAAGGTTAGATCTTGCAGTTAGGTGGGATGCTAGTAATATTTGTCTTAAGGTCACTTTGTCTCCCAAACTTCTTCATCTGGTTACCCTAGGTGACTGAAACTCCAAGATATCTGACATCTTCGGGTAAAAGTCACTAAAATGAAAATGTAATCTTGGAGAAGTTGTGGTGTCTACACTCATTTTGCAAATCCAGATTTATGCTACTTGTCTATATGTGACCCTCCTGGGAGCTACAGCCATGTTTAATTTTATGGATTAAGCAAGAAGCTTTGTATAGGCAAGGATGACTGGATGCAGAGGCTATACTCCAGTGCTTGTAATACTGTTATTGATTTTGCTCATTTAGTCAACTGATAATATTAATTAATGAATGAATACTTTCTATAAAAGTGGAAGATCTAAATACCAACAGTTCAGTTCAGTTCAGTCACTCAGTCATGTCCGACTCTTTGCGACCCCATGAATACCAACACTAGAGTATAATTTGTACTTTTTTACACTAAACATCAACTTTTATAACTTTTATTGGTCAATACTTCTTTTTGATTTATAAGCTGGGATAGTTATTTACCATTAGCCTCACATTTTAGAATAAGAAGCCTCCTGAGACATTTATACAGAAAGGTGTCACAATTTAGAATTCATTAAAATCTATTAGCAGATCTCAAAAGCAACTCAGTAACTCATTGGTCCTTTTAGCTGAAGGAGCTATAATGCTTCTAAGAACACACTGTATCAAGACTTCTGTTTTCTTATACCTGTTTTTCCTTGTGGTAAGCAAAGAACAGAGGAAGAAATGAAATATTATGACCGTAACATGCTAACAGTCACAAAACAAGTGTATTAACTTGCAGTTGGAGATTGTCCTTCACGTGTAATTTTCTTGCCCAGATCCCTAACCATTGAATTTAGGGTCAGTATGTGAACATATTCAGAGAAGGCAATGGCACCCCACTCCAGTGCTCTCACCTGGAGAATCCCAGGGACGGCGGAGCCTGATGGGCTGCCGTCTATGGGGTCGCGCAGAGTCGGACACAACTGAAGCGACTTAGCAGCAGCAGTATGTGAACACATTAAGTCTGCTTTTCAGCCCATCACTATTAATTTCTGAAGCTTTCCACTCCTTCCCAAAACCATTTTAGATGTTAGCTTGCTGTCTGGGTTTGATGAGGCCTGGTAAACAGTGCTGCTCTTTACCATCTAAGTCAGAACCAAAAGAGAGACAGATAGAGAGACAGAAGTCAGACAGAGAGACACAGAGAGATGAATATCAAAGAATCAGGTTTGTCTGCAGATGCCGGGAAGACAGCAGCCACATGTGCTTGGCTGATGCTGAATGAGTGAGGTTACAAAACAGTCAGTGGTGCAGAGGGGCAAACCCGTTTCCCTTTAAACAGGGTTTGCCGTAGAGGGAAAGAGGGGCAAAGAAGCTCTGAACTGGGCATGCTTATTTCCTTCTTCAAGAGTCCCCGATCAGGGGAGTTATTCTTGGAGGATGATCTAGCAGGAGGTAGAGTGACCAGGGTTGCTGCTTTAGGGAATTCCTGGCACTTTTATTGGAATGAGGACATGATTTGCAGTAATAAAATTTTATCATTTAGCATTTTTTATTTGTAAGACAATGAAAACTGACTCCATAGCTTAAGCCAATAAAAGAGAGAAATTAAAGAGATGAATTCTGGAGAGATGGCTCGTGTTACTAAGAGGATGAGCACTCAGGCGCTGAGACGCACAGAAACCAGGGCAGCTTAGAGAATGCTGGCAGGAGGACGCGGGCAGCCTCTTTAGCTCCGGCAGGGCCATCAGATGATTCGGCTAGGACTCCCTCTACCTCTGCGCATTTCTGTTCAAAATTCAAATTCTTGAGGGGTTTCGAGCCTCTGTGGCTTTATTGTTGTTATGGTTTAGTCTCTGAGTTGTGTCCGTCTCCTTNGATTCGGCTAGGATTCCCTCTACCTCTGCGCATTTCTGTTCAAAATTCAAATTCTTGAGGGGTTTCGAGCCTCTGTGGCTTTATTGTTGTTATGGTTTAGTCTCTGAGTTGTGTCCGTCTCCTTTGTAACCCTGTGAACTGTAGCCCGCCAGGCTTTTCTGTCCATGGGATTTCCTAGGCAAGAAGACTGGAGCGGGTTGCGTTTGCTCCTGCAGGGGATCTTTCTGACCCGGGGAGGGCCCTGCATCTTCCACACTGGGATCTGGATTCTTTACCACTGAGTCACCAGCAAAGCCCACGTCAATGGCCTAGTTAGGGTCATTATATTTTCTGTGAAGATGGTTTATCTAGCTGTTTTATATCAACCCTCTCAAAGGGCCTGGGGTTTAATTATTACTCTACAGAGACACTCTGAAGTGAAGCTGCTAATAATTTAAAGAAACATTCTGCTGTTTTTGAATGGCAATAGGTATAACCCCATTTAGGTTTATTAGTAATAGGAAGGCAATGGCAACCCACTCTAGTACTCTTGCCTAGAAAATCCCATGGATGGAGGAGCCTGGTAGGCTACAGTCCATGGGGTCGCTGAGAGTTGGACACGACTCAGAGACGTCACTTTCACTTTTCACTTTCATGCATTGGAGAGGGAAATGGCAACCCACTCCACTGTTCTTGCCTGGAGAATCCCAGGGATGGCAGAGCCTGGTGGGCTGCCCTCTATGGGGTCGCACAGAGTTGGACACGATTAAAGTGACTTAGCAGCAGTAACCGGAAGCTGAAGAGGGCGATGGAAAGCTGGGACAGACAGAGCCTCCTGTCTGACTGGTGGTGGTGGGAGCGCCTTCGAGGCTGACGTCTGTGCTTGGGTTCCTGAGCCTGCAGAAGCAGCAGCGCACACAGGTGTGGAAGCAGCCAGGAAAGAGGAAGNTGGTGGTGGGAGCGCCTTCGAGGCTGACGTCTGTGCTTGGGTTCCTGAGCCTGCAGAAGCAGCAGCGCACACAGGTGTGGAAGCAGCCAGGAAAGAGGAAGGAACGATGCCTTGTCTAGGCATCTGCCTTTTCTAGGGACCGTGCTCATTGTTCTGTCTTTCATTCCGTTGTTACTGCTGGGCCGTATGTGATACATTGTCTCATGTGTGTTTTCTGAGGCTGTCCCATCTTGGATCACTTAGGTCCTTGGACGTTTTTCCTAGGTTGAGCATCTCACAGTAGATTCAACGTGACACAAGTTCTTTGGGTTTCCAAGAAAGTAAAGCTTGAGACAGAGGTTTGGGTGAAGACGTTTTATTTACGAGGTGATCCTAGGAAGCATACGCAAAGGACTGAGCAGAGAGAAAGCCAGCATAAATANAATCCCATGGATGGAGGAGCCTGGTGGGCTGCAGTCCATGGGGTTGCTAAGAGTCGGATATGACTGAGTGACTTCACTTTCCCTTTTTACTTTCCTGTATTGGAGAAGGAAATGGCAACCCACTCCAGTGTTCTTGCCTGGAGAATCCCAGGGATGGGGGAGCCTGGTGGGCTGCAGCCCATGGGGTTGCTAAGAGTCGGACACGACTGAAGCGACTTAGCAGCAGCAGCAGCATGAAGATCCATTAGACTAAAGTGTGGAGAAAATGAGTCTGTGGCATTGGGTGGGCCTGAAGCATTTATGACAAATGTGATGAAAACAGTTCTTTTGTGGGTCTAAAAAGAGGGGCCTGAGAAGATGCTTGTCCTAAGAGAGGGTGGGAACATGACCCACCCACAGAGGCTTTGATCTGAGAACACAGAAGTCAGCATTTCAGGGACAGATACTCTCTTCTAGTTAAAAGGCAGCTTTTTGTCTGCAAAGTTGCCCTCCAGCAGTACACAGAGCAAAGGAAAAATACTAATAGGATGGCGAAGGCATGGGGATGTGTCCTCTGTCTCATTGATCTATAGTCTCACACCGTCCTAGGTCTTATAAGTGAAGACGTGTAAGGGAAGTCGTATAAGGTGACGGGGAGGCAGGGCATCTCATTGATCTATAGTCTCACACCGTCCTAGGTCTTATAAGTGAAGACGTGTAAGGGAAGTCGTATAAGGTGACGGGGTGGCAGGGCATGCATAATTATGTCACATTTTATTCTTTGGCCTTGTACTTCCACTCCTTTCCTCTCTGCTAGAATTGTTCCCATCTGATCTCAGTGCTTGAGATGAAATAGATGGGTTCACATTTGTAAACTATCCTGGAGGCCTCTTCTTACCTGCTTTCCTCTTTCCTTAACTGGCTATTTACGGCTATTTATTTATGCTGGATATAGAAATGGGGGAGTCAGAGATGAATAAAGACATACTCCAAAGAAATGGGAAGGACTAACAGGTTCTAGGGAGAGAACTGTCCTCAGCGCTTCAGTCCTTCTTGCTGAGCACATCAGCCTCAGGTGGGTTTTGCTCTGGTGACCTTGAGCCCCTTCTTTGCTGTAAGAGCTCAACAGATATTCTGTGAACAGAGCAGAAATAAAGCTCCTCATGGTAAGTAGTAAACCAGGATGAATAAATCATGCCTTCAGAATCTGACCTACTTTTTTTTTTTTCAGTAGAATTTTGTGATCCCCTAATGGAAAGGTTTTATAAAACAAAGGTATATACGATTTCCCAAAAACAGTTACAGGCTCTATAATACAAGCAACTCTAATAAAAATTATGAATTCTTTGGCAAAAACAAATATGAGGTTTTATTGATAAGCTGATGGTTGCACAGAAACACTAGGCCACATTGACTTTAATAAAACATTAAGTGGTTTAATTAAATCATTAATTCTACCCTCAGTTTCATTTTTCAAAAGACAGTCAATGTAAAAATAAAATGGCTTCTTTTTTTAGCTGCTTCTCTTTCCTCTATAATTCATTAAGATGAGTATAGACTGACTTATTGCTACTCTGCCATAAAGCACTTGCTGTCTTTTCAAGAATATAGCACTTTAAGCAGGATACAAGAAAGTATTGATCTTTAGGTGACATCTTCCTTCATTTTTCATAAAAGGATTTTTTTTANTGTGCTGGGCTGTTAGTCAGACACCCTGGGGGAGAATCTGGTCCCCAGATAATTCAGATTGTTGGCAGAATCCAGTCTTGGTGTGGTCAATGTGGTCATGGTGCTGAGTGTGCATCCTGGCTGGCTGGCAGCTGGACTCCTCTCTTCGCTCCTTCAGGCCACTTACACTCCTTCTTATCTTTCCTTTCAGCTTTGTACCAGCAATGATGAGTTGAGTCTTCATGTTTTGAATCTCTCTGACTTTCCTTTCTGTTGCATTTCTTCAGCTTCCAGCCTAAGAATGTTCTGTTTTCAAGAGCTCACATGATTAAATCGGGCCTGCCATGAAATTAAAAGATATTTACTCTTTGGAAGGAAAGTTATGGCCAACCTAGATAGCGTATTCAAAAGCAGAGACATTACTTTGCCAACAAAGGTCCGTCTAGTCAAGGCTATGGTTTTTCCAGTGGTCATGTATGGATGTGAGAGTTGGACTGTGAAGAAAGTTGAGCACCAAAGAATTGATGCTTTTGAACTGTGGTGTTGGAGAAGACTCTTGAGAGTCCCTTGGACTGCAAGGGGACCCAACCAGTCCATCCTAAAGAAGATCAGTTCTGGGTGTTCATTGGAAGGACTGATGCTAAAGCTGAAACTCCAATTGTTTGGCCACCTGATGCGAAGAGCTGACTCATTGGAAAAGACTCTGATGCTGGGAGGGATTGGGGGCAGGAGGAGATGGAATGACCGAGGATGAGATGGCTGGATGGCATCACTGACTTGATGAACATGAGTTTGGGTAAACTCTGGGAGTTGGTGATGGACAGGGAGGCCTGGCACACTGTGATTCATGGGGTCGCAAAGAGTCGGACACGACTGACTGACTGAACTGAACTGAACTGAACCATGGTTGACTCCTTATTTTTAAGACCAGTAACCTTAATTATGTGTACAGAGTATCTTTTGTCATATAACATGACATGTCAAGGACATCTGACATGCAACAGCCTTGGGGGACATTGTATTGACTACACTTCTGGGGAACAGAGGCTTCAGGAATGGGTCCTGGCATGATAAAACTGGCATTTTAGGAAGATCTCTCAGTCAGACAATAAAGAATCTGCCTGCCAAGGCAGGAGATACAAAACACGTGAGTTTAATTCCTGAGTTGAGAAGATCCCCTGGAGGAGGAAATAGCAACCCACTCCGGTATCCTTGCCTGAAAAACTTCATGGGTAGAGGAGCCTGGCGGCCTATAGTCCATGGGGTCACAAAGAATTGGACACAACTGAGCAACTTTTGCTTTCTATCTCAGCAATCAGGTAGAGTGTGGATAGGGCCAAGGNAGTAAAGAATCTGCCTGCCAAGGCAGGAGATATAAAACACGTGAGTTTGATTCCTGAGTTGAGAAGATCCCCTGGAGGAGGAAATAGCAACCCACTCCAGTATCCTTGCCTGAAAAACCCCATGGGTAGAGGAGCCTGGCGGGCTATAGTCCATGGGGTCACAAAGAATTGGACACAACTGAGCAACTTTTGCTTTCTATCTCAGCAGTCAGGTAGAGTGTGGATAGGGCCAAGGGGACAGTGAAGGAATATGCTAATCTAAGAGAAAATAAAATCATAGTGATGGAGATGAGGGCAATGATAATGAGAACAAGAAAGATGTGGACTTCAGTTAAAGAGTTTAGGAATATCTGATGAGATCTGATGGCAGATTTATGGGGCACAGGACAGAGTAGTGGGTTATGTGAGACACTGTTTGAGAGGTGATGAGCAGATTGGGTTCAGTGTTCTCACCCTAGTGTGAAGCTGCCTAATTGGGACCATCCGAGACTTACCACAGCTTGCTCTCTGATGCAGAGGCAGGATTGCATGGAGCAGCGCTCTACATCATACATATGTTTTCATTTTTGATACTAAAAACACTCATTCTAGAAACTCTCTGTGACAAGCAATAAAATAGGGCTATTACCTACCCAGATAGGATGGATGATAAGTGCAAATCATCCAAAATAAATTTTTAAGCTCTAAATTACACACTTTTGATGACAGAATGCATTTAGAATTCTAGGCGAAATACACATCTTCTACAGTGTGTTTTACTTAGCCTGATATCAAAATAGGTTCTCTCAGTATGAGTCAGTTGGTGACTGGGGTATTTCCTTCAGAAGCATGTTGCAATGAAATCAGATTAAATATGAATTTTGTAGAAGAATAGCAAAAGAGAGTGAAAGTGAAGTCGCTCAGTCATGTCCTACTCTTTGCGACCCTATGAACTGTAGCCTAACAGGCTTCTCTGTCCATGGAATTTTCCAGGCAAGAGTACTGGAGTGGGTTGCCATTTCCTTCTCCAGGGGATCTTCCCTACCTAGGGATCGAACCTGGGTCTCCCACATTGCAGGCAGACACTTTCCTGTCTGAGCCACCAGAGAAGCCTGAAGAATAACACATGGAGATAATTAAGAAACCACAATATTTTTATTCCTCTTGTACACATGGTAGAAACAAAGATGAGTCATTGATGGGCTTAAGGTGAATCTGTATGGGTATTATCTCCATTGTCTCCAGCTTTCACAATGAGTTCCTGGTAAAACTGGAAAAAATACACAGAAGAATTGATGTCCCAAAACCAAGAGCTCGTGTTTCTTTGTTTTCAATATTGAATTCTCCAGAGTGTCTGGAGTGAGCTGGTTTTTGGCAGTTTACGTGACCAGCATTTCTTCTTTTAACACCTCTAAACCTTAACCTTTAGGTCATTCAAGTTCATATTGAGAAGGAATGGAAAAATATTTTGGAGTAGAGAGTGAATAGCAGAAGGGCAGAAGCCATCTGGGGGGCAGTGGGTCAACCAGAGCGTCCGACTGTATAGAGATGGTGTGCTTTTCAATATCTGGTGCATTTCCTCTGTTTTCATTCACTGTGCCACTGTTCCTCATCAACAAATGCCACTTTTTATCCTACTGATGGCTAAAGGCAGCATTCATTTCCATTCGGGCACACAGGACAGGTTTTATGGTTCCTAAAATGATACTGTCAAGCAAACTTGTATGCATTTATGAGCAGAAATAGTTTTTTTATGATTGAGAATATAAGAGCTTGGAGAAGTAGGAATTAAAAGAGAAGAGGCAGTGTTACCTGTGCCAGGTAAGAGGTCTCAGATACAGCACCAGATAGGCAAGTGTTGATTAGCCAAGACTGGAGTCTAGGTGGGTCTCTAAAGAGCCCCCATCCTTCTGATACATATGTATATATATGTATCAGATATATANGAGGCAGTGTTACCTGTGCCAGGTAAGAGGTCTCAGATACAGCACCAGATAGGCAAGTGTTGATTAGCCAAGACTGGAGTCTAGGTGGGTCTCTAAAGAGCCCCCATCCTTCTGATACATATGTATATATATATGTATCAGATATATATATATATATATATATATGCACAATGTTGGAGTCGCTGTTCACACGTGTGCCTTTCTTGGGCACTTTTATCACAATTTTAAAGGATAAGGACCAGTGGGGTCCAGAAAGAGAGTTTGAAGAAGCGAAATAAATGAAAAACCCAGGTATATACTATCTGAGCAGTCACTAGGAGGACAAGGTCAACGAATGAAAAGGAAGGACTTATCAAAAGCATCTTCTCTTCTCTGAGAGCATCAAAATAAAGAGACAGTTAATCCTTCAGGCCAGTGAAGGGAAGGAATGCTACATATTGAACATCAGTGGAGCAAAAGACTTTAGAAGACTATGAGCCTTATTTGCATATTTTCTGGAAATGTGTCGAGAAGAGCGAATGCATCTCTACATGCAAAACTGCAACCAAAATAGATCATCTGAGTAAAGGAAATATTAAGGGAGCTGGCTTGCCTTTTGACATTTATTTAACTCTTTTAGAGAGAAAGTATACATTGGCAAGAGCTTTGGGGGGAAAAAATGTATCTGATTTCCAGCCATAAGAAAAGGCAATAGATTCAAAGCCAAGGAATATTCTTGGTTTGAACTTTGGTAGTGCCTTAATTTAGCCAGCTGGAAAAATGCTTTTTTTTTTTTTTTTGAGTATAAAATTATTTAAACTTTCCAACAGAAAGTTTTCATTTTGGTTTTAAATCTGGACTTTACTGTAAATTTGTCTTTCTATGAATTTGCCAAAGTAGCCTCCACTTTTCGGCGATCGTGAATATATTTATGAGAGGGCCTGATGTGGGTAGAGGCTGAGCATATCCCTATATACTTAGCAAATGACACTACTTCCTTAGCAAGTAGGGAGGGGACTTTTGACAAAGCTATAAATGACAGTGCCCTAGATCTATATAAATCATCAGGGACGGAGCTCGAAAACTTAATGCTGAGTGAAAAAGCAAGTGACAGAAGATATGCAGAGTGTGTTATTTCTGGATACATATATAAGCATGAAAAAAAAAAAACTGTGTATGTGGTGCTACTGGTTGCCTGGTGTGGGCGAGTTCCCTGTGGGGCAGAGAATAAGGAGGAGAAGTGAGAAAGGAATTTGCTGGTTGTCAAAGAGCACTTTATTTCCTCCTCCCCCTCCGGGCTTCCCTTTACCCCTTCCTTCCCTAAAGAAAGCAAGCATAAATTGCTGGTGCAGTTTTATTTTAAATTATCCACACGAAGCAATGTTAGAGCAATTAATTCAGTATTAAAAGTTAATAATTTTGGAAATGTATAGTAAGAATATATGTGTTAATTTTTGTATGTTTTAGGAAAAAAAAGAGCCTTTACTGAAGGTCACTGTATCACGCTCAGAATATTAAAATGCCGATATTAACACCAGCCTGCTGTTTTCCTACCACATACTCCTTAGCAGCAACCAGGAAAAGAAAAGAATGAGAATAAGAATTCCTATTTCATATTCCATAATGAGGACAAGGCTGGCAGGCTACAGTCCAGGGGGTCACAGAGAGTCAGACACAACTCAGTGACTAAATAGCAGCAGCATAAGCTGCGATCAGAACAAGAAGAAGAAGGTGGAAACCTTTGAGGCAGAGGATTGAAGGGGAGTGCAAACACATAAGGGACACACGGTGGATGAAAAGATGAAGCAGACAAGAAAAAGAGTATTGTGGTACAGGCCTGTATGCATATATATATTACGTATATATGTATATATATACATATATACATATGTATATACATATACATATGTATATTACAAATATATATATATATGTAATATATATATTATATTGCATAGCAAATCAATTACTTTAGAGTCAGTCATTCCAGTTGGTCAATATCTTGTGAAACAAATAATGTGAAACTTGTGAATTTCAAATTTTTATTTTGAACTGTGTCATGAAGATCCAGGAAAAGGCAATGGCACCCCACTCCAGCACTCTTGCCTGGAAAATCCCATGGATGGAGGAGCCTGGTGGGCTGCAGTCCATGGGGTTGCTAAGAGTCGGATATGACTGAGTGACTTCACTTTCCCTTTTTACTTTCCTGTATTGGAGAAGGAAATGGCAACCCACTCCAGTGTTCTTGCCTGGAGAATCCCAGGGATGGGGGAGCCTGGTGGGCTGCAGCCCATGGGGTTGCTAAGAGTCGAACACGACTGAAGTGACTTAGCAGCAGCAGCAGCATGAAGATCCATTAGACTAAAGTGTGGAGAAAATGAGTCTGTGGCATTGGGTGGGCCTGAAGCATTTATGACAAATGTGATGAAAACAGTTCTTTTGTGGGTCTAAAAAGAGGGGCCTGAGAAGATGCTTGTCCTAAGAGAGGGTGGGAACATGACCCACCCACAGAGGCTTTGATCTGTGAACACAGAAGTCAGCATTTCAGGGACAGATACTCTCTTCTAGTTAAAAGGCAGCTTTTTGTCTGCAAAGTTGCCCTCCAGCAGTACACAGAGCAAAGGAAAAATACTAATAGGATGGCGAAGGCATGGGGATGTGTCCTCTGTCTCATTGATCTATAGTCTCACACCGTCCTAGGTCTTATAAGTGAAGACGTGTGAGGGAAGTCGTATAAGGTGACGGGGAGGCAGGGCATCTCATTGATCTATAGTCTCACACCGTCCTAGGTCTTATAAGTGAAGACGTGTAAGGGAAGTCGTATAAGGTGACGGGGTGGCAGGGCATGCATAATTATGTCACATTTTATTCTTTGGCCTTGTACTTCCACTCCTTTCCTCTCTGCTAGAATTGTTCCCATCTGATCTCAGTGCTTGAGATGAAATAGATGGGTTCACATTTGTAAACTATCCTGGAGGCCTCTTCTTACCTGCTTTCCTCTTTCCTTAACTGGCTATTTACGGCTATTTATTTATGCTGGATATAGAAATGGGGGAGTCAGAGATGAATAAAGACATACTCCAAAGAAATGGGAAGGACTAACAGGTTCTAGGGAGAGAACTGTCCTCAGCGCTTCAGTCCTTCTTGCTGAGCACATCAGCCTCAGGTGGGTTTTGCTCTGGTGACCTTGAGCCCCTTCTTTGCTGTAAGAGCTCAACAGATATTCTGTGAACAGAGCAGAAATAAAGCTCCTCATGGTAAGTAGTAAACCAGGATGAATAAATCATGCCTTCAGAATCTGACCTACTTTTTTTTTTTTCAGTAGAATTTTGTGATCCCCTAATGGAAAGGTTTTATAAAACAAAGGTATATACGATTTCCCAAAAACAGTTACAGGCTCTATAATACAAGCAACTCTAATAAAAATTATGAATTCTTTGGCAAAAACAAATATGAGGTTTTATTGATAAGCTGATGGTTGCACAGAAACACTAGGCCACATTGACTTTAATAAAACATTAAGTGGTTTAATTAAATCATTAATTCTACCCTCAGTTTCATTTTTCAAAAGACAGTCAATGTAAAAATAAAATGGCTTCTTTTTTTAGCTGCTTCTCTTTCCTCTATAATTCATTAAGATGAGTATAGACTGACTTATTGCTACTCTGCCATAAAGCACTTGCTGTCTTTTCAAGAATATAGCACTTTAAGCAGGATACAAGAAAGTATTGATCTTTAGGTGACATCTTCCTTCATTTTTCATAAAAGGATTTTTTTTAGAAAAATCTATAATATGTGTTTGACTACAGAGATTTAAGTTACAACATTATTATACTACTACTAAAATAATTGTTAGCTTGTTTCTTTGGTCTATGGGGAAAACTTACAAAAGCAATATAAACTTTTGCAAGCAATTTTAAAGGCATGTAATGGTAATCATCACACATTTTCTTCCTAAATTAATTTTTATTTATAAAAGTAATATATGGAGATAGTTTTTAAAGTCAGTAATATCAGAAAATATATAAAAGAAATTAATAATCATTCTTCTCATTCTTGCAATATTGTAATCATATAATCATATTCCCCAGCAACAGTACACATCTCTATATTTAAAAATAATATGCCATCTTGGCCTAGATTCTCTAAAAACAGATTAAACACAGGGATTAATGTTTTGATACTTTTTTTCAGATGGTATAAACCCAAGTAGATGAAGTTAAGAGAAAAGAGAAGCGAAGCAAGGAAAGCCACAAAGCCGTGCCATGTAATACATTACATGATGCATACTTAGCAAGCATGTCAACTCGCCATGTGGTTTTGTCCCCACGGAATGTGATCAGTAGCCCTGCCTTCAAATACTTCTTGGACAGAAGTTCCCCTGCTTGGCTTGCTCTGATCGACTTTTTCTCTTTAGTCTGAGCTCACTCTGTAGGGAGCTAACTCTTCCATAGTTCAGAATCATGCCATCTGGGGGTGACCTCCTAGAAGGTTATCCCACACCCTGTGGTGTGGCATTGCATTGCATGGATNCCTGTATTGGAGAAGGAAATGGCAACCCACTCCAGTGTTCTTGCCTGGAGAATCCCAGGGATGGGGGAGCCTGGTGGGCTGCAGCCCATGGGGTTGCTAAGAGTCGGACACGACTGAAGCGACTTAGCAGCAGCAGCAGCATGAAGATCCATTAGACTAAAGTGTGGAGAAAATGAGTCTGTGGCATTGGGTGGGCCTGAAGCATTTATGACAAATGTGATGAAAACAGTTCTTTTGTGGGTCTAAAAAGAGGGGCCTGAGAAGATGCTTGTCCTAAGAGAGGGTGGGAACATGACCCACCCACAGAGGCTTTGATCTGAGAACACAGAAGTCAGCATTTCAGGGACAGATACTCTCTTCTAGTTAAAAGGCAGCTTTTTGTCTGCAAAGTTGCCCTCCAGCAGTACACAGAGCAAAGGAAAAATACTAATAGGATGGTGAAGGCATGGGGATGTGTCCTCTGTCTCATTGATCTATAGTCTCACACCGTCCTAGGTCTTATAAGTGAAGACGTGTGAGGGAAGTCGTATAAGGTGACGGGGAGGCAGGGCATCTCATTGATCTATAGTCTCACACCGTCCTAGGTGTTATAAGTGAAGACGAGTAAGGGAAGTGGTATAAGGTGACGGGGAGGCAGGGCATGCATAATTATGTCACATTTTATTCTTTGGCCTGCACTTCCACTCCTTTCCTCTCTGCTAGAATTGTTCCCATCTGATCTCAATGCTTGAGATGAAATAGATGGGTTCACATGTGTAAACTATCCTGGAGGCCTCTTCTTACCTGCTTTCCTCTTTCCTTAACTGGCTATTTACGGCTATTTATTTATGCTGGATATAGAAATGGGGGAGTTAGAGATGAATAAAGACATACTCCAAAGAAATGGGAAGGACTAACAGGTTCTAGGGAGAGAACTGTCCTCAGCGCTTCAGTCCTTCTTGCTGAGCACATCAGCCTCAGGTGGGTTTTGCTCTGGTGACCTTGAGCCCCTTCTTTGCTGTAAGAGCTCCACAGATATTCTGTGAACAGAGCAGAAATAAAGCTCCTCATGGTAAGTAGTAAACCAGGATGAATAAATCATGCCTTCAGAATCTGACCTACTTTTTTTTTTTCAGTAGAATTTTGTGATCCCCTAATGGAAAGGTTTTATAAGACAAAGGTATATATGATTTCCCAAAAACAGTTACAGGCTCTATAATACAAGCAACTCTAATAAAAATTATGAATTCTTTGGCAAAAACAAATATGAGGTTTTATTGATAAGCTGATGGTTGCACAGAAACACTAGGCCATATTGACTTTAATAAAACATTAAGTGGTTTAATTAAATCATTAATTCTACCCTCAGTTTCATTTTTCAAAAGACAGTCAATGTAAAAATAAAATGGCTTCTTTTTTTAGCTGCTTCTCTTTCCTCTATAATTCATTAAGATGAGTATAGACTGACTTATTGCTACTCTGCCATAAAGCACTTGCTGTCATTTCAAGAATATAGCACTTTAAGCAGGATACAAGAAAGTATTGATCTTTAGGTGACATCTTCCTTCATTTTTCATAAAAGGATTTTTTTTTTAGAAAAATCTATAATATGTGTTTGACTACAGAGATTTAAGTTACAACATTATTATACTACTACTAAAATAATTGTTAGCTTGTTTCTTTGGTCTATGGGGAAAACTTACAAAAGCAATATAAACTTTTGCAAGCAATTTTAAAGGCATGTAATGGTAATCATCACACATTTTCTTCCTAAATTAATTTTTATTTATAAAAGTAATATATGGAGATAGTTTTTAAAGTCAGTAATATCAGAAAATATATAAAAGAAATTAATAATCATTCTTCTCATTCTTGCAATACTGTAATCATATAATCATATTCCCCAGCAACAGTACACATCTCTATATTTAAAAATAATATGCCATCTTGGCCTAGATTCTCTAAAAACAGATTAAACACAGGGATTAATGTTTTGATACTTTTTTCGGATGGTATAAACCCAAGTAGATGAAGTTAAGAGAAAAGAGAAGCGAAGCAAGGAAAGCCACAAAGCCGTGCCATGTAATACATTACATGATGCATACTTAGCAAGCATGTCAACTCGCCATGTGGTTTTGTCCCCACGGAATGTGATCAGTAGCCCTGCCTTCAAATACTTCTTGGACAGAAGTTCCCCTGCTTGGCTTGCTCTGATCGACTTTTTCTCTTTAGTCTGAGCTCACTCTGTAGGGAGCTAACTCTTCCATAGTTCAGAATCATGCCATCTGGGGGTGACCTCCTAGAAGGTTATCCCACACCCTGTGGTGTGGCATTGCATTGCATGGATGGGCTCTGTATGGAACGAGGGCTTGTGTGGGCCATCCGCGTGTCAGACTTCACCTTAACTCCAGCCAGCTGGGGACATTGGCAAACGTGATGGAGGTGGGGTGGTGGATCAGCCCAGGGTATAGACAGCACCTTCAGAAAGGAGACACTGGGGGCAATGTGAGTGGTTGTATAATACATAGTGAAAGTGAAGTCGCTCAGTCGTGTCCGACTCTTTGTGACCCCATGGACTAGTAGCCTACCAGGCTCCTCCCTCCATGAGATTATCCAGGCAAGAGTACTGGAGTGGGTTGCCATTTCCTTCTCCAAGGGATCTTCC
>SJYW01012355.1:174909-191052 GCA_006410735.1 Raphicerus campestris | reverse complement strand
CATGAAATTAAAAGATGCTTGCTCCTTGGAAGGAAAGTTATGACAGACCTAGACAGTGTATTAAAAAGCAGAAACATCATTCTGCCTACAAAGTTCTGTATAGTCAAAACTGTGGTTTTTCCAGTAGTCATGTACGGATGTGAGAGCTGGACATAAGAAAGCTGAGTTCCAAAGAACTGATGCTTTCACACTGTGGTGCTGATGAAGACTCCTGAGAGTCCCTTGGACTGCAAGGAGATCCACCTAGTTGATCCTAAAGGAAATCAACCCCGAGTATTCCCTAGGAGGAACTAATGCTGAAGTGAAACTCCAATACTTTGGTCACCTGCTGTGACGAGCTGACTTATCGGAAAAGACCTTAATGCTGGGAAAGATTGAGGGCAGAAGGAGAAGGGGGCAGCAGAGACTGAGATGGTTAGATAGCATCACTAGTTTAATGGACATGAATTTGAACAAACTCCAGGAGATACTGAAGGACAAGAGAGCATGGCAGGGACCTTTCATTAATTTAACCTTACCGACTATAATTCTCAAGTACAGAACAGCCCAGGGGTTTTCCTTATAGTATGCACATTGTCAACAGATGAGGTGGAATAAGAATTGGTGTTAGATCAGCCCAACTTAAGCCTGCAGGGATCTTCTGAGACTAATTTGGGCCTAACTTAGGACTTCTAGGATTGCTGATGGGAAATCTTTCAAATTTACTAAGGAGTTGGGCTAGCAGAGTTTTGACAACTGCAGGTCAGTCCTAGAGGCTCTAAATAGGCAATATCATGCTGCTCTGAAAGTCTGAAACTATATTTGGCCCTCTCTATTAAAGAAGGAAACATAGATCAATGGACATGACTGAAGTGACTTAGCAGCAGCAGCATACTCCGATAAAAATTTTTTTAAAAAAGAAGATGGGGCTCAAAAAGAAGAGGGAGCTCACCTCCATTCTCTCCACTTTCAGGTAATGAAGTGAGAGATACCATGTATTTTTTTCTGAAAGTGTCCACAGAGATGGGAGATCTGTATATAACTAGATGACAGTCTCCTGCTAATGATGTTGATAATCGTATTGAAGATTCACTGGGGCTGCTCACTGTTACAGTGCTTTTCATACATTGTTCCTTTAATTCTCATAAGCATGTGTGACAGACACTGTGTCTCCATTCATTGATAAGGAAACTCAAACAGGGAGAGTTAAAGTAATCCACCCAAGGTTGCAGCCAGGACATGGCCCAGCAGAAGCTGAACTCAGGCCCTCTGGCTGCAGAGAGCATGCTTGGGACAATCTGTTCTGCCTCTCCAGAATGATACCACACTGCTGGCAACTGACACTTCACCCATAGTACGTGCTCAGTGAAGCTTTATTACTCACTGACCCTTGGGCCGATGGGAAACTCTCTTTGATTTGCTAAAAGGTGGACTGACCCTACAATGTGCCATCAGATAACGGCTTATGTAGACGGCTGGTCTGTACTTTTCCCTCCATGATATTCCTGTTGAGGATGGAAATCTTGTGGATCTCGGGATATGTTCTTAATCTTAGAACTAAAAAGTTGTTTGGAGATTCAGTTCAGTTCAGTTCAGTTGCTCAGTCGTGTCCAACTCTTTGCGACCCCATGAATTGCAGCACGCCAGGCCTCCCTGTCCATCACCAACTCCCGGAGTTCACTCAGACTCACGTCCATCGAGTCAGTGATACCATCCAGCCATCTCATCCTCAGTTGTCCCCTTCTCCTCCTGCCCCCAATCCCTCCCAGCATCAGAGTCTTTTCCAATGAATTAACTCTTTGCATTAGGTGGCCAAAGTACTGGAGTTTCAGCTTTAGCATCATTCCTTCCAAAGAAATCCCAGGGTTGCATATCCCTTAATAACCACATAAAATCCTCTCCACATGAAAATGCTCACATAAAACTTTTTACTTAATATGTCTTGGATTTTTTTAGATCTCTAGAACCTTCCAGGAATAACTGCAGTAGTTTTTGAAGAGTAGCTCTGGACTTGGAATGTTGCTATACCTTTCACTTTCAAATGATTTACACGATTGCTTAATTCTGAGAAAACGGTATTCACATTTTATTGAGGTAGTTGCTTTTATGTTTCTCCCACAGGGGAAAGCTTCATGCCAGTGTTGCAGTTGGCCGTGGCCACTAGCTGGATGTCTGGTAACGGCACAGTTTGTGCATTCCTTGGCGGGGCTCCAGAAGGCAGAGGGCTCCGCTGGGGAGAGGATGTGTGAGCTCCAGGATTTGGACAGGAACATTACTGATGATACCCCTGCTGAAAGTCCTCATTATTTTCATGACAAATGCTGGAGAACAAAGGGACCACTGTCAGAACAGAGGGCTATCTGTTATTGCTAATTGAATATTTCAGATTACAGTATTAAGTTGGTCAGAGTCCTACAGCATGCCTGTTAGGGCATGAGTTCATTCCGGCGACTTCTTGTAGGATGGGAACCAAGTTGGGTATGTTCACACACTCATAAGCCTCCTTTATCTGAGTTGTGTTGAACGACAGCTGCAAATTATAGCCATTGACTTGAAGAGTTTGATCTTTTGGGTGGAGGGATGGAGGTGAAGCGTGTAGGAAAAATGGCATGAGTTTTGAATCTTTTCTGCATTTAAAATTCTCTGGAAGAGGATGTAACTTGAATTAACGTGAAGGCCCTCCATGAGACTAGAAACATAAATACGATTTATTGCTGGAATCAGTGAATCAGTGGTTTTCAGTTCTCCAAGACTAGACGCATCCCACAGGTTTGAGAGGTGGGTAGCTGCACTATCTCTGTGAAACTTCACCCCCCCCCCACATTCTTGCACACAAAGAGGGTCTGTAGGATGAGTGGGGACAATGCTGGATGGAGGGGTTAAGACCTGGTCTCAGCTCCAGGGCTCAGCACCCATTGTGCCATCATCAATGTTTGAGATCTTCAGGAGGAAATGACCTCCTTGAGCCTCAGCCTCAAGGAAGAGAGGCTGAGCTGTTAGGTCCTTGTGGGTTCCGAAATACAATTATTTTATGAAGTTTTTCAAATTTTTATTATGGTTGTGAGGCATCCAGTCCCATCACTTCATGGCAAATAGATGGGGAAAGAGTGGAAACAGTGGCTGACTTTGTTTTTCTGGGCTCCAAAATCACTGCAGATGGTGACTGCAGCCATGAAATTAAAAGATGCTTACTCCTTGGAAGGAAAGTTATGACCAACCTAGACAGCATATTGAAAAGGAGAGACATTACTTTGCCAGCAAAGGTCAGTCTAGTCAAGGCTATGGTTTTTCCAATGGTCATGTATGGGTGTGCGAGTTGTACTATAAAGAAAGCTGAGCGCCGAAGAATTGATACTTTTGAACTGTGGTGTTGGAGAAGACTTTTGAGAGTCCCTTGGACTGCAAGGAGATCCAACCAGTCCATCCTAAAGGAGATCAGTCCTGGGTGTTCATTGGAAGGACTGATGTTAAAGCTGAAACTACATTACTTTGGCCACCTGATGTGAAGAGCTGACTCATCAGAAAAGACCCTCATGCTGGGAAAGATTGAAGGGAGGAGGAAAAGGGGATGACAGAGGATGAGCTGGTTGGAAGGCATCACCAACTCAGTGGACATGAGTCTGGGTGAACTCCAGGAGTTGGTGATGGACAGGGAGGCCTGGCGTGCCTCCATGATTCATGATTCATGCGGCCGCAAAGAGTTGGACGCAACTGAGAGACTGAACTGAACTGAGTTGCTCAAGTGCTTGACTCTGACAGGTGGGTGCCCTGCAAGCTGTGTCCTGTGCTGCATTAATGAGGGTGTGGGGCTTCTGAGCAAACCACAACATCTGGGACGCACTCTGGGATTGTTCCACCTAGAAAGGAACTCAGTGCTTGGAATTCACTCTTGAATTTCTCTGAATTTCACGTTCAGGAGCAAGAATAGAACATTCTTGATTTATTTTGTGCTTTCCTTTTGCTATGTGATAGATATTCAGATGACAATTCAGGTAATATGACCCATGCCTCTGAGTTTTCTCCCCTAAACTCAGTCTTAATTATTTCCTTGTTTTATTTTTATAACAATAATTATTTTCTTTTATACAGGAAATTTTGAGAGGCATTTGGGTCACTTGATTTTAAGATAACCTAACAGAAAGGTCCTTGTTTAGCTGAAATATTTGCTCATTTGAGCCACTTCATTTTCATGAGCCTATATTTCCCAAATATCAACTTCCCACATCATGACTTGCAGACATTCTAGGAAGCCTACAGCCAAAGCACAGGGTGGAATATTTAGAAAAGACTATAAAAGAAAAAATAAAATAAATCAGCTTTTATTGTACTTATGCTTTCAAAAAGCCAGAGATATGCAGCATACTATATTTTGATGCTAACATGTGCTGCTTTGAGGGGGGAAACATGAAATTATTAATGATGTTAATATAAGTTATCTGAATGTCATATCAGATTTTGGTGTTTTGGTTGAAAATCAAAATTATAGCCATCACAATATTTAAATATATCAGAGGAACATTCACTTGTAAAGCTATATAATGATAAATGTTTTTCTTTCTTTTTGTACTGGCTAGTGGTGATGTTGTGGATCCTTTCTCTTAAGATTAGGATTTCAGTCACATTCTGGTCTCCTCTAGAGGTCGGTTCATGAAGTCTTGAATAGCCTGGTGCAAAGGAAGCCATTTTTTGATGGACATTTTCAGAGCTGTAATCCAGCTGCGGAAGTAACAGTACAGGACAATTCTTTAAAAAAATGTTCTCTAGGGAGATGAAATGTTACAAAGTCTTTTGATTTATTTTACAGCTGTTTCTCTTGGATTTTTACTTTGAAATTAATATAGTAACCATGATCTTCATGTTTTGGATTGAACAAAAAGGTAAAACATCAGAAGAGAAATACGCAGTGATAACTATGAAGGAAAGTTAATATAAATAACAGGGTCAGAAGAGAGTATAATGAAGCCGCGGGACTTTAAAAATCATCACTAGTATTTTACTGTCTCTCTCTAAAGTTTAGTTGAGCAAATGTACAGTAAGCAAACATTGCTGTTAGGGCAAAAAGTCCTTTGTCACGGTGTGGAAGCCCATGCAAACTCTAGTTAAATCTCCCCTCTCATCTTCTCCATTCCTTTCATTTTCTTGGATAATGTATTATAAAATTTGCCCATATAATGTTTATTCTAAGAGTGGTTAATAGGCATTATTTTTAAAAAATGGTTTGAGTCAGATAGCTTACGCAGTGGGAGTTAAGGGGAGCCACCCAGGATTCCTTCCAGCAGTGTGTCCCGGAAACACTGAATTAATATACTCTCAGATTCTCTGAGGCGGATAGAAATCTCTGAATTTGATTTCTATCATTTCTTAGACTTATTTTATTACTTTTTGCGAGTGGGCTGTCTTTTGGAACCAGAGTCCCAAAAACCACACTTTGAAACTGTTGCCCTTCTACTTTGAAATATTTCTTTAATGACTTAATATTGCTTCCTCTTGATAGTATCCACTCATGGATTTGGCAATGAGATCTAGCTATTTAATTTTCTCTCTTTGAGAAGCCATAAATTTTGTCAATTAGGGGTTAACTCTGTTTCATTGGCCCTTTTTCTAATATGCCTGCTAAAGCTTGCCTTCAAAGGACAGTCTTAACCTGCCACCAGATTATACAGCACAAGTTTGAGGAAGATCTTGGGAAATATCCAGCAATTCTCTAGTCATTGTTTTCCCATCTAGCCCTTGCTTAGGGGTTAGTGGGACAGGAAGGCCACATAATGGGGGAAGGCCCAAGGAGGCCCTGTTTCCCTTTTCCAAACGGTCACTTGCTGGAGATTCCTAAAATTCTACTTTGGGAGTTTTATCTCTTTGGGTTGAAACAATGAATCTCGTTCTTACAAATGGCCCTGAAAGTTTTCCCCTGTCCTTTGTTTTAATAAGTCACTGTAAACTTCTTGATTGGATCCCTTTTATCCAGACAGCTGGAAGACAGTGTTTGGATGGTCACCGGCAGCTGAGGGTAGGAGTGGGAGATGGTGAACACGAGTGTCTAGGGGACTACAGTTAGGTCAGGCAGACATGGGTGATGAAGGGAGATCCCCCAAGTACCCGCTCTGCTTCTTGGTTTTGTCTCTATTAGCTTTCCTGCCGGATTTTTTCAGAATCACTACGAAAAAAGTGCCCGTTTGTGCATACCAAGTTGGATACTGAACATATTTGTTTAGATGAATAAGTCCTATGCCCTTCAATGGCTTATAACAAAACCGAACATCTGACCAGATGGACATATCACTAAGAGTTAAGTGAAATAAAACAGCCAATCTGTGAATTGATAAATTAATATTTTATTTAATAATAAATTAATATTTACAGGTTACAGTGTTAGTGAATTTTTTATATTGAAGCCTGAGTTTGCTACTGCCTTGGGGGGAACTATGGACTCCTTTTTCATTAAAAAAAAAATTACTTCTAGAAGAGTCATCTGTGTATTGAAAGAAAAAAATCCTGAGGAATATTAACTATAGGGACAATGCAAAGAAAGGGGAATATTTAGTAGAAGATGTCGAGCTGAGGTTGGAAAATGAAAACAAGGATTTGCTTAGAAAGCTCTTGTCAGGACCAACAAAGAAGTAAAGCATAGACCTTGACTTACCGTTGATTTTCTGTCTTATTTTCTGCGCAGAAATAGAAAGTCTTAAATTCTTCTGATGGAGGCTTGAGTTCAATTACTGATTGCTTGACACTAAGGGTCTGCTCATTCACCCTGTATCCTTGCAGATAAAGGCCACCTACAGAGGGTGAAAGGACAACGCAAGGGAGGAGCATAAGTAAAGTGGAGAAAAACTCTGACAAGCTGTCAAGAAAATTTTGTCTCCAAATGAAACTCTAGTCCAGGTGTCTCATTTAACAGATGGAGAAATGAGACTCCAAAAAATATATGATTTAAGGTTATCCACTAATTATTAATGGCAAGACAGGAACAAAGTTTGGATTTCCTGTTCTTTGCATTTTTACAGTCTTTTTATTACATGTTCAATATTTAGCTTCATGTTACTGTGGGCCTAAAGTAGCTTTTTTTTTAGTGTGTTCCTGGAGGACACATTTTGAAATACATACCTTGGTATCAAAGATTGACATCTGCAAAATCACATTAGAGGAAAAATCAAATAGTATCTGCTTGGACAGAATCATTAAGACATCCTGAGGAGTAACGAAGATTGCCAGAGGTTTCTATGACCAACATAGATTCTCACCTTTGTGCAAATGCAAAGCACTTCTAAAATATGAACCCACAGGGTGATATGAGGGAGTCAACTTGAATTAAAATGAGAATAAATGACCGGTTTTACAAGATAATTTCTTCCCCATAGTCCTTTGACTCTATCTTAGCAGTTATATATTGCTTGGCCAGGATTTTGTTTACATTATTTAGGAGTTGGGGTTGGAGGGGGAAGACATCAGTTTAAGAGAAGGTGCTGAAAAAGTCAAAACATTTGCACATTGTTTATGGTGGCTTGATGTTCTGAAGTAACCTGACTCTCATGCAGATACTCTCGCTCATATCATTAGTAGCGATGATAAGATTTTAATTCTCTTTCTCGTGATTGCTAACTCTTGTTCTCATTCCCTAAACCCCACCACCCCAGAAGCCACTTTAGTGAGCTATGGTCTGTGCTTGCTCAATCATGGCCGATTCTTTGCAACTCCATGGACTGTAGCCCACCTGGCTCCTCTCTTGTCCATGTTATTTTCCAGGTAAGAATACTGGAGTGGGTTGCCCTTTCCTCCTCCAAGGGATCTTCCTGACCCTGGGATCCATCCAGTGTCTCCTGCATTGGCAGGCAGATTCTTTACCACTGAGCCATCTGAGAAGCCTGCTTCGTGTACTATACTGACAAAGAAAATGCCAAAATGCAACTTGGATTTTTGCTACACTATAGGATAACCATTCTACGCTGGTATGATAATAAGCAACTGTGAAAGGAAAATTTGACTCATTTTTGTTTTCCTTTTGGCTACACATGATACCAACATACACTGTCAGAAAGTCACAAATTTTTCTTTTTTAAATAGAATGAGTGGCTTTTGGACTTTGAAATTGTTTACTTTATAGAAGAGGTTTAGATGCAATGTTAAAGTCTTTTAAAATTTTTATTTAAAGAGTCCATTTTAGAACTAACCTCTAGGAAAGCATTTATTTTAGAAATGGCTAGAGTTTTTTCTTTTAGTAGGACCCAGTCTATTGGTGTTTACCGAACTGAGAATGACTTCTTTCTTTGAGCTAGATAGACATAAAACAACTTTATTGAGATACTATTTACACACCACAATATTCGTCTATTTAAAGTGTACAATCACTGACTTTTAGTTTGTTTATGAAGTTGTACAACCATCACCATAACCTAATCTTGGAACATTGAGTTACCGCCCCAAAAGAAACTCCATACCCATGCTCACTCCCCATCTGTTTCCCCACGCTAACCTTAGGCAATCCTAACTGACTTTCTGTCTCTATAGATTTCTTTTTCCTAAGACAATTTATATACATGGAGTTATACAGCATGTGATCTTTTGTGACTGGCCAGTTTTCAAGGCTCACTCATGTTGTATCATATATTGTACTTCATTTCTTTTTGTTGTTAAATGATATTTCATTGTGGGGATATACAGCATTTATTTATCCATTTGTTACTTTAGACATTTGAGTTTTCCTCCATTTTTTGGCTATTATGAAAACATTGTTATGAATATTCATGTGCACGTTTTTCCATAGATGTATGTTTTGGGGATATATATAGATGTAGAATAAGCAATCTGTTAGATATTTCAGGACTATAGGAAACCTAAGGAGATATCTGAGGGTTATTTTGCTGTTTTAATTCTCTACTCCAAACAGAAGCACATAGCATTTTTATTATGTACTGGTTTTTACCTTTTTCCTGCTTATATTTCCTTTTCTCATATGTCTGAGCTTATATTTCCTTTCCTCCATCCCTACCCGTTCTGAGAACAGACAGACAGCCATGTCCAAAGGTGTCTGCTACAAACAGGAAAGCTTCTGACCCCTTTGCTAACCAGTTATAGGGTAGGAATGATCAGCATAAAAGTCATCCAGTTATAACCCCATTGCCCCGTTTCAAGTGACCTCATTGGGCTGGTCGCGATCATTCATCGGGTGGCAGCAATAAACAGCAAGCTAACACAACATTTGCACAGAGATTTCTCATAAGAACTGTATATTTGTTGCAATAATGTAAAATATATCCGAGACGTGCATACAGACCTTGATGTGATTTATTTAACAATAATGGGATGGGGAGGGAGGGTCAGGATGGGGAACACATGTAACACCCATGGCTGATTCATGTGAATGTATGGCAAAACCCCACAACAATATTGTAATTAGTGTCCAATTAAAATAAATTAAAAATAAAAACAATAATAGTTAACAGTCACAATTTGTTCCAGCTCTTGCTAGAGAGAGATAAAAAGAAAAAAAATATCATGTGTACAGTGAATGACAAGGGACTTCAGGTCTAGGAAGAAGCATTTGACTAAAAGGCTTCTGGAATTATCACAGTGGTTTTCCACATTAGCAGGCATAGGCCAGCCAGTCATACATATTGTTAAAGTACTAGCAGTTTCCTTAACGGACTGGGGCTATTTGTCCAACTCCCAAGATATACATTTGAGGCATATTTAGCTGAAAGTGAAATGTGGGACTAGGGTGTCCCAGGTGGCTCAGTGATAAAAGAATCCACGTGCCCATTCAGGAAACATGAGTTCAATCCCTGGGTCAGGAAGATCCCCTGGAGCAGGAAATGGCAACCCACTCCAGTATTTTTAACTGGGAAATATAAGGACAGAGGAGCCCGGCGGGCTACAGTCCAGGAGGTCGCAAAAGAGTTGGACGCAACTTAGCAGCTAAACAATGAAAACTGTGGGGCCGGCATCTAACAGGGTTAGAAAGCCTACGGAAACCGTCAGACGCTGGGGTTGCCAGCATGGCTCGCGAGGCTTCTCTCCCCACCACTCCACGGTCGGTCCTCTCCTCCCTGCCTCCTCTTTTGCGTCCTCTGTCTTCTCTCAGCATCTCAGCTGACTGTCACAAGGACTGAGTCCCGCCCCCAACACTACTCGCGTGCGTGTTGTCAGTTCAGCATGCCTGACTCTGTGCGACCCTCTGGACCATAGCCCGCCAGCCTCCTCTCTCCATGGGATTCTCCAGGCAAGAATTCTGGAATGGATTGCCACGCCCTCCTGCAGGGCATCTTCCCGACCCAGGGATCAAACTCACATCTCCTGCGTTGCAGGCAGATTCTTTACCACCAAGTCACCAGGGAAGCCCCCCGGCCCCAACACTATGGATGCCTTCAGAAAGAAGAAATACTGTATGAAGTCTCCCAGATTAGTTAATGAAGAACATAAATCAATGGAATAAAGTACATAATAAAATAAATGAAATAAAACAGTAAAGTAACTGAGAGGCTAGAGCCAGGGGACAATGTTATTAAGACAGCCTTCTTACGAAGAAGGCACATTACAGAGGCATATTATCATGCTTATCCATGATAGAAAGTAAAGAACCTTCCTTAAACACTCTGTTTCTAAGATTCTGAACATAGAAATTGACCATTTAAACAAGCATGTATGCAGAAAGTTTCTGTATGTTAGTATTTTTCCAACTTTTTGGGCTGTGATCTAAAGATGTAATAAATATAGACCTCTACATGTTTTGATGCAGTTAAACCACAAGTTTGTGAAACATTGAGATGTACCATGATATTTTCTATTAGATTAAATTCTATTGTTTTTTAGAATTGTTTAGGGCTTCCCTGGTGACTCAGACAGAAAAGAGTCCCCTGCAATGCAGCAGACCCAGGTTTGATCCCTGGGTTGGGAAGATCCCCTGGAGAAGGGCATGGCAACCCAGTCCAGAATTCTTGCCTGGAGAATCCCGTGGACAGAGGAGCATGGCGGCCTACAGTCCATGGAGTTGCAAAGACTCCGACATGACACAGCAACTTTCACGTTCACGTCATTGTGATTTAAATACTGGTCACAACTTACTATATTGATTGAGTGACTCAGGAATCACACTTGCAGGATCAAAGCCTGCATTTTGATAAATACTGCTATAAACGGTAATCAAGGCCTGCTTCAAGGTTATGACCTTCAGAGGGCTGGAGAACGAGGAACCAAACCAGAGTAGGAGGTGTAAGAGCCAAGCAGAGCTTGAAAAATAAAGCTGAAGAAGGAATCCTAGATCAGACCAGCACAAAGGTCATTTCTCTAGTGTCATCTAGAAGAAAATGAGCATTAGAACTGTGTAATCTTTATTAATACAATAAAAATATATATTCCACGCATGTAAGATGATTAAGCTAAGCTAAACATTTTAGTGCACGTGGTGTTCATGGTACAACATGGTTCCAGCCATTCTCTGTAAATCCCTCTGCTGCCCTCCTAACTCTTATGGTTATTGTGCTGAACAGCTGGGCTGGGTGGACCTTGCCTGTCATGATTAGTGTGCTAAAGTTCAGAGAGCAGCATTACTGACGGAGTATGAGTACTACGTTTAGAAGACTCATTTCCATCAGGGAGTGCCACACAGAGCTTTTAAGCACAGGAGTGAGATAGCATTTGCTCACAGTTTGTCTCTGTCACTTGATAGCTGGGTGACCAAAGGCATGTTAACTTCTCCAAGCCCTGGTTTCTTGCTTGCAATGGGCTGATAGCCGTGGATGTCTTGCAAATATTAGTTTTAGACAATAGACATAGAGAGCTTATTCAAGTTCTGGACACATAGGAAACATTCAAAAATAAAATACACTTGAGCAGTGTGATCCAGTCGTCTGGGGGAGTGGGGTAGGGGGAGCTGTGGTTTGCCAGGGCAGTGACTTTTTGTGGACAGTGGAGAGGGGCATATTTATTTTGGGAATTTCCCACTGGAAATTTGGATTCACCTGAATTCTATCTTGAGTTTCACTGGGTGGGACCACTGGCTGTGAGCCTCAGGTCATGATCGGAGTCAGGATGTACAGGAAGATGGAAAAGGGCTCTTAGAAAAAGAATATAAACTTCAATGTAAAGTTCAAGTCTAGGGAAGGGTAAACTACTTTGGAAAAAGAAGGGTAAGCAGCGGATTAACCTTGGGAGAGCTTCCAGCTGGACCCAGCAGCTGTCAGGGTGGGAGTGGGAGGGGTGAGGGGAATTGGTGGCCGTAAAGTGCTCCTCCTGGAACAAGGTGCATGCTTAGGCATTTTTTATTCCAGGAAGAGTAGAGTCATTAAAGACCCGAAATCACAGGCCTCTGTTTTATTAGCTGGCCTAGATACAAAATTTCTGTTGGAATTTCTGTAAGGAGCATTATTTCATATATGAAATAATTTGGGCTACAAATTAAGGACCTGTGAAGATGGGCTATTCAAGAAGTAAGGCTGGGAAAGAATGAATGGCTTTGGAGTAAATATTTTTATTAATCACAGATGAAATATTTTCAAGAGAAAAAACTTAAAAATAGGTAGAAATCAGTTGTTTTCTTCCAGCTGAAAAGAGTATGATATGGTCCAAAGCCCAGGCATCTGATGCCTGAGTGCTGGGTTTTTTGCCTTTGAATCATCTTTACAATCTTCTCGTCTGTCCTGCTGTTAAATGAGGGGATGATTCTTCATGGGAATAGTGGCCAACTAAGTCCCTTTGGTGGTTTATTCGTTTATTCACTAAGCATACGTAAAATAGAGTCATCTCTGAGTGCATAATCCGTTAGAAGAGATAAAATGGCCAACTAGAGATAAAATACAAAATAGAGAGTGACAAGTGTTGCAAGAATAGGTGAGCACAGAAGCCCAGGAAACAGAGATGCTTTGTTTGCTTAGGACCATCTGGGATTGCTTAGCAGAGATGGCCAGTGTTTGAATACACGTTCGGAAGACAGGTAGTACCTGGACAATGTATGCTGGGGATCGGTAGGTAGAGAATGTTTCAGGGGAAGGAACTATCACAGGCGAAGACATGGGGTCAGAGAAATGTCCAGGAGGTGGGGTATGCTCAGCAGGTAGAAGGCCACCGTGCCTGGGGAGAACGCAGGGTGTCTTAACACAGGAGTGGAAGAGAGAGCCAGAAAGAAGGGGTTGGCGACAAAGTACAAGGCTCCGGCTGCAACCAAGACTCTGGAAAGATGTGGGAAATAATAAGAGTGAAATATAAGGAAACTTTGCATTTCACTCTTTGCTTTTTCTTTTGTTGCTGTAACTTAGGCTCCCTTGAGCTCATGCTTAGTCGTCTCTGACTCTTTGAGACCCCATGGACCTCAACTCGCCAGGCTCCTCCATCCATGGGGTTTTCCAGGCAAGAATACTGGAGTGGGGTGCTATTTTCTACTCCAGGGTATCTTCCCAACCCAGGGATCGAAGCTGCATCTCTTGTGTCTCCTGCATTGGCAGGCAGATTCTTTACCACCGTCCCTCCTGGGAAGCCTGTAACTTAGGTTACCTGGGTTCGAATCTTGTTTTCAGCGTTTACTAGGCTAAGGGAACAGGGACAAATGATTTAACTTTGCTGAGTATCAGTTTCCAAACTTGCAGGTGGGATAATAACTTATTTATAGGATTGTCATAGAAATTAAATGAAGTGATAAGTAAAAACACTTTAATTAGAGTGATGAGTACAAAACCTGTACTCACTTTTACTGTTGTTATTTTTAGGCCATTTTATTAGTAGCTGCTTTCCAGCTGTCCAACTAGAATTCTTCTGAATAGGGCCTCCTCTGGCCTTTCAGAATAAGGGCTATCACTCCCATTTCAAACTCCTGGAATCAGTACCGGTCTCTGGGCCCCAGGGGTTTGGAAGCCCTTGGTTAACATGGAGTAATATGAGCGATCAAACCTAAACATTCACTTTGTATCTGTGGAAACATTCTCTTGAAAGTGAACTTCATTGATTTGCTAATTAAAATGGTTCAGACTTTTGCAGTGACATTTTACAGTGAAAGCTCCAGTCGATGACTGGAAGGTGGTTTGTCTACCTTCATTCTCATCCTGGTACCAGCTGCTTAAAGCTATGAATTTGGGTCTCCTCGGAACAGTCTGTCTTGTAAATGCTTAGGCATGCTGGCTACTTCCTAATAGTTGGTTAACACTCTGGGTCATGTTTTAATACTGTCAAAGTGAAAGAGTATGTTAGTAAAGGAGATTTATTGTTCATCCCGAGTGATGAGAAAAGGACCACAGGATGATGCTCAGTTTGTACCTCCTTTGTACCCTTCCAAGAAGGGGAAATCATCACCCACTCGGCATGACTTTCTAGCTTAATTAAACAGAGGCATTTATGCTAAAAATGGAGACTGGTGGGGAGGAAACTAAATGAGTAAGATTTTGGATCTTTACTCCTCATCATTATTTAGGGATTATTCGTTTGGGAAAAAAGTCCAGCTGCAAATAAAACACCAGTAATCTTTTTTGTCAAAAATTTAAAGAAGATAAATAATCTTTCTTATCATGAGTAATTATTTTACTGCTAAATTGCATTGTTTACATACTCATTTTGTATGTATGACTTGTAATATATTAAGAGTGAAAGTTGCTCAGTCGTGTCTGACTCTTTGTGACCCCATGGGCTGTAGTCCATGGAATTCTCCGGGCCAGAATACTGGCATGGGTAGTATTTTCCTTCTTCAGGGGATCCTCCCAACCCAGGGATCGAACCCAGGTCTCCCAAATTGCAGGCAGATTCTTTATCAGCTGGAGCCACAAGGGCAGCCCAATATATTAAAATGTTTAATATTAATATATATAATTAATGAATATATGTACATTTTATATAGAAAGATTTTTGTGTATAGAGTACTTTATATAGAGACCGTAAATAACTCTAATGGCAATCACTTATTTAATCTTCACAATGTGGGCCGCTGCTGCTAAGTCACTTCAGCCGTGTCTGACTCTGTGTGACCCCACCGACTGGAGCCCACCAGGCTCCTCAGTCCACGGGATTCTCCAGGCAAGAATACTGGAGTAGGTTGCCATTTCCTTCTCCAGGGGATCTTCCTGACCCAGAGATGGAACCTGCATCTCTTAAGTCTCCTTCAGTGGCAGGTGGGATCTTTACCTCCAGCGCCACCTGGGAAGCTTAGTCTTCACGATAGTCTTGTGAAATAGATTGCTGCTTCCATTTTATAAATGAGGAAACTAAGTTTCAGGAACTTGAGTAACTTATTCAGGGAAAATTGACAATCAACGCTCTTTTTATTACTCACTTGTCTGAGATTAGGAATCCTATCAGAAAAGGGTAGATCGCTAGGCAAGAAAACTACTGGCATCGATTCTGAGTGCCATAAAAAAATGAAGGGGCTTTTATTTTTTCACTTTTCTGGGCAGTAAAAGCATGGGGTTAGGGGTTCAGGGAGCTTCCCTGGTAGCTCAGCTGGTAAAGAATCCACCTGCGATGCAGGAGAACCCAGTTCGATTCTTGGGTTGGGAAGTTCCCCTGGAGAAGGGGTGGGCTACCCGCTCCAGTATTCTTGGGCTTCCCTGGTGGCTCAGACAGTAAAGAACCTGCCTGCCATGTGGGAGACCTGGGTTTAATCCCTGGGTTGGGAAGATCCCCTGGAGGAGGGTTTGGCAACCCACTCCAGTACTCTGACCTGGAGAATCCCCTGGACAGAGGAGCCTGGCGGGCTGCAGTCCATGGGGTCGCAAAGAGTCGGACACAACTGAGTGACTAAGCCCAGCGCAGTGCAGGGCTTCAGGCTCTGGAGTTACATCGCCTGTGTTCAGACCTCAGCTTTATTGCTTGCTACATGTGATCTTGTCGAGTTGTGTAGACTTTTCAGCCAGTTTTTCTACCTGTAAAATGAGAATAAGAATAGTACCCCTTCTCCAGAAGATAAACGTGAACTAATTTACACAGCATAAAGTTTGGCAAAAGCTCTGTGACGCTAAGGTGGCTTTACCATTATGACTCTGAAAGCTGACTCCGTACCTGAGGCCTGGGTGGAGCGAATGCTGGCGTAGAAGTACAAGCAGCCATCCTTCAGGATGCAGTAGTACTGCGTCCACACGTCTGTGCTTCCGTCCAGCTGGTGCAGAAGGCCCAGGCACTCTGGGTTCTTGATAGCCAGGGGCGGGAGGCTACTGTTGTGCAGGGTAACGTCTTCCCAGACATGGCTCTGCAGGG
>SJYW01012355.1:145240-173554 GCA_006410735.1 Raphicerus campestris | reverse complement strand
TTTTACTGCTAAATTGCATTGTTTACATACTCATTTTGTATGTATGACTTGTAATATATTAAGAGTGAAAGTTGCTCAGTCGTGTCTGACTCTTTGTGACCCCATGGGCTGTAGTCCATGGAATTCTCCAGGCCAGAATACTGGCGTGGGTAGCATTTTCCTTCTTCAGGGGATCCTCCCAACCCAGGGATTGAACCCAGGTCTCCCGAATTGCAGGCAGATTCTTTATCAGCTGGAGCCACAAGGGCAGCCCAATATATTAAAATGTTTAATATTAATATATATAATTAATGAATATATATACATTTTATATAGAAAGATTTTTGTGTATAGAGTACTTTATATAGAGACCGTAAATAACTCTAATGGCAATCACTTATTTAATCTTCACAATGTGGGCCGCTGCTGCTAAGTCACTTCAGCCGTGTCTGACTCTGTGTGACCCCACCGACTGGAGCCCACCAGGCTCCTCAGTCCACGGGATTCTCCAGGCAAGAATACTGGAGTAGGTTGCCATTTCCTTCTCCAGGGGATCTTCCTGACCCAGAGATGGAACCTGCATCTCTTAAGTCTCCTTCAGTGGCAGGTGGGATCTTTACCTCCAGCGCCACCTGGGAAGCTTAGTCTTCACGATAGTCTTGTGAAATAGATTGCTGCTTCCATTTTATAAATGAGGAAACTAAGTTTCAGGAACTTGAGTAACTTATTCAGGGAAAATTGACAATCAACGCTCTTTTTATTACTCACTTGTCTGAGATTAGGAATCCTATCAGAAAAGGGTAGATCGCTAGGCAAGAAAACTACTGGCATCGATTCTGAGTGCCATAAAAAAATGAAGGGGCTTTTATTTTTTCACTTTTCTGGGCAGTAAAAGCATGGGGTTAGGGGTTCAGGGAGCTTCCCTGGTAGCTCAGCTGGTAAAGAATCCACCTGCGATGCAGGAGAACCCAGTTCGATTCTTGGGTTGGGAAGTTCCCCTGGAGAAGGGGTGGGCTACCCGCTCCAGTATTCTTGGGCTTCCCTGGTGGCTCAGACAGTAAAGAACCTGCCTGCCATGTGGGAGACCTGGGTTTAATCCCTGGGTTGGGAAGATCCCCTGGAGGAGGGTTTGGCAACCCACTCCAGTACTCTGACCTGGAGAATCCCCTGGACAGAGGAGCCTGGCGGGCTGCAGTCCATGGGGTCGCAAAGAGTCGGACACAACTGAGTGACTAAGCCCAGTGCAGTGCAGGGCTTCAGGCTCTGGAGTTACATCGCCTGTGTTCAGACCTCAGCTTTATTGCTTGCTACATGTGATCTTGTCGAGTTGTGTAGACTTTTCAGCCAGTTTTTCTACCTGTAAAATGAGAATAAGAATAGTACCCCTTCTCCAGAAGATAAACGTGAACTAATTTACACAGCATAAAGTCTGGCAAAAGCTCTGTGACGCTAAGGTGGCTTTACCATTATGACTCTGAAAGCTGACTCCGTACCTGAGGCCTGGGTGGAGCGAATGCTGGCGTAGAAGTACAAGCAGCCATCCTTCAGGATGCAGTAGTACTGCGTCCACACGTCTGTGCTTCCGTCCAGCTGGTGCAGAAGGCCCAGGCACTCTGGGTTCTTGATAGCCAGGGGCGGGAGGCTACTGTTGTGCAGGGTAACGTCTTCCCAGACATGGCTCTGCAGGGGTTGGCACCAAAGAATCACCTGAGAGGCCATCCTGCACCAGCAGTCACTGCCTCCCAGAGCCAGTGATGTTAGCACTAAGACTGACTTCAGAAAAACCCCTATCTTAGCGATCCCATTGCTAAGGCAATCTGCACATCTGAGAAACAAGCCAGACAATCTGAACCTATCCAGTAGCCACAGAGAACTTTCCCTTTTCATGTCCGTAGGTTTCCCTTCTCTTTGGCTTCTATTCTATCGTGAGGAGATCAAAAGAATATCAGTGATGTATAGAAAGAAAAATGGGAATCTCAGCAAAGACAATTGTTTAAAGGTCATCTCTAGGTGCTGGCCCCACTGAGCTATTTTACTTATCATTGGGATTGTCCTTCTAGCCCTGTTCCTAGTATGTCCACTGTGACTAATTGCAGGCCCTGGTTCATGATTTACTTTATCTAGCACTTCTATTCGGAGAAGGAAATGGCACCCCACTCCAGTGTTCTTGGCTGGAGAATCCCATGGATGGGGGAGCCTGGTGGGCTGCAGTCCATGGGGTCGCACAGTCGGACACGACTGAAGCGACTTAGCAGCAGCGGCAGCAGCACTCCTATTTGTGCCAAGGAACAAGGGCAATGCCCCAGGCCAGATCAGACCTGAGGCTCACATGGTCAGTGGTGTGGAAGGCCCACGATAAATCAAGATCCTCTACCCTGGAGAGGTAGCGGTCCACAGTCCTGACCCAGTGGCAGGCTCTTCCTGAGAACTTGACTTGAGGCAAGGGGGTGTGATGCTTCATCCCTTTATCAGAACACCTTGCTGGGTGCTAGCTGGTTTCTTACATTTGGTTTCATTTTTGTTCTTTAGTTTTAACCAGGCAGTGCAAAAGATTTCAGAATGCAGAGCTGGCAGAATTGTTTGCTGTGAATTGGGAGCCTGCTGGGAGTTTGGGTATTTCTTCTTCACTCTGCCGCAGACACTCTGAGTGCATTAGCAGAATAGGTCCCTCTTAAAAGTGCCGAGGCTCATTACAGTGATGCATCAGAGAGACGGGTGAGTGGACTGAGTGTTGTTTCAGGTTGAAATGAAACATAAGTCCTGCTAGTTGTCATCTGATTATTATAAGATGAGCAATAATGCTGGCGATTGTTTTGAAAGGACAGATACAGGGCACAGGGGAGTACATTTAAGCTCAGACCACCCAAATTTTCTGGAGTATACAAAAGCCAAAATACGTAAAGAAGATAATTGATAGTAAATACCTTTTTCTTCTGTTTCCTTTTGTGAGGAAATGAGCATATTTAAATGAAACGTGTGACCTTGTTAGAAATTGTATCTACGGCACAGAAATGAAACAATTGAATATGGAAGCAGTTTCTCTGCTCTTGACGAGGTCGTAGCTCAGAAAGAAGAGTATCAAATGCCTTGGGGGCTGAAGTGATGACTCACATGTTGGTGTTATGAAGTTATCTATCAGTTTGTGTGTCAAGCCTAAATTAAAAATTCTATTACTTCAAGGCCAGGAATCATGAATAGGCAGGAGCAGTGAAAGCTGACCTGATAGGTCTTCAGAATAAGGATAGGAACATAAGGCTCTACATTTCTGAACATAAGACACGTTTCCCAATAAGCTGCTTGGCCAAAAGCTCTGTCCCAAGCTGTCCCTGAGCCCTGTTCTCAGGGACTGAGAAGAAAACAGTGAGTGGCTTAGCCTCGTGGGAATCCACTCAACTGCTTTGGGTCAAACAGTAATTCCACCCTGGCTGGGACTATCCCCCGAGCTCACTGAGAGAAACAGCATCCAAACCCTGAAAACCAAAAGAACGAGCGCCCCCACAAAACCTGAGCGGGAAGTCCTATTGACCGGAAATCCCCTTTCCCAGCGTTCCAGGCTGGACTGGAGGACCCCCCTCTGGTGGAGCGGAGAGAAGGCGCAGATGGAGGGCAGGGCCTCCTTACCTGGTGGGCGGGGTGCGCTGCTTTGCCCATTGCTTCCAGCCACCTGAAAGAGATGAGAGGGGCTTTTCTCGGGAGACGTGCCAAGGGTCCTCCAGGGGGCCTTGTTTTTCTCCCTGGACCCCAGCATTCAGACAGGAGTCCTGAGACTCAGATATGTGTCGCGGCTCTAAGTTCGTGGTTGAAGAGAGGCATATTCTTACAAAACTGATGTTACTAGGTGCTGCAATCCCCCACCTACCAGGCGCATCTAAGACAGATTATCCTCACCCTTCTCCTTTGCTATAATTCGTGCCTAAGGGAAAATGCATTCACTATTTTACTACAGCACCTGAATTTAACACCAGCAGGCCTGACAACAGCTGTAAAGCCCTGACTATTAGTCAGTGGAAACACTGGTAAACAGCCACTGCCCGACCCACCTGCCAAGTGTTCCTTAGCCACGTGACCAGTTCCTTAGACCAGTTAGTGCACTGGCATCTCTACTAGAGGCCTGAACTTTCCTGGTCTTGTCTCCTTAGCCAGATATCAGCCTGTCTATCCCACCCTATCTTGCCAAGCTTTTTCAAGCTTCCAATCAAAGCGTACTGCAAGCGTGATATAATCCCTCTGCCCATCTCTGCTCCATTTCCTCGTGTGTGTGAGTTTCTGATGCTATACCAAACCATTCATAAACTCCTTGCTCATCCCCACATCCAGAGATTGTCCTTCCCCACCCTAGATTCCTGTGCCACGTTGTCTTCCCCTATCTCACCACTCAATTTCTATTTAGCATTAAAAATACTAGAATAAATGTCTTATCTTCTTGGTGCAGAGCTTTTTTTGAAGGCAAAACTTGATGCTTCATCATATTAACAGTTCTCAGAGATTTTAAAACAGCGTCTTGGACATATTAGCTACCCAATAAATATCTTTCCCATGAATTGAAATACAATTACGTCGCTGTCCTCATGTTTCCCTGTTTGTCCTTTTAAAGAAAAATATGCATTTCAGCACAGTGTTCCACAAACAGAGACAGTATATTCTTTGCCTAAAAGGTTTCAGACCTAAGGCTCTCTTTACAAATGGAGTCCAAATTCTCATAAAGAGATATGACAGCCTTCTGGACACCATTGACCCACTTTTGGGCCATTGTCTCCCTTGCCCATTCCATCCCACCCCTCACTATAAAGTAGCAGTGTGTACACAACCGTTCTGAGCTGACTCACTGGATTGACCCATGACTTCCACTTCCACAGGGATACGCTGAATAATGATCATAAGTTGTTGAATGCTTAGAGTTCGTGGGCCACCCTCTTAGATTGCCTTCACACTTTGACCCTCAGACTGGGTGATATGCTTACAAATTGTCAACTGTGTTAATTCCCCCAGGAACCTATATGAAGATGATGATGATGAAGAATAATTTTATTCATTTCACTGTTAAATTATAACCCTGCTTTTAATACATTATTTTTATTCCTTTGACTACCCATCCAATTAGCTTAAATATATGAATCTTGTAACTTCTGGGGAAGCCAGATGTGACCTGTGGCAGTAGTGAGCTGTTTTAGAAAACTTAGAGAACTAAGGTAATTAAGTTAGACGATACATCTATTGTTTTGGAGATTCTGTTAGAAAAAAAAAACTGGCAGAAATATGAAAAACTCAACTTGTCATACACAAGAAAAAGACAGTTATTGCCTTGTGCTGTGAATTTTCTGTTGCCTTTCTTATTTCCAACCCCAAGACCCTGTCAGATTGCTGTTGAAGATGCATTCCCTCACTCCAAGTGAAACTAGTAAGATACAAGAATCATCAATTANAGACAGTTTATTGCCTTGTGCTGTGAATTTTCTGTTCCCTTTCTTATTTCCAACCCCAAGACCCTGTCAGATTGCTGTTGAAGATGCATTCCCTCACTCCAAGTGAAACTAGTAAGATACAAGAATCATCAATTACCTTTTGAATTCTTGGTTTGAAGTTGCGCAGAGGCAAAAAGTTCTATTTCCAGACTGAGGCACACAGTTAAACACAAATGGTTTTCCCAAGCTGCTATCAATGCCAACTTCTGCACCTTCTAATTTTATTACCTCTAGAGGCGAGCATTTTCCTTCATCCTGTAATTGATAAGGAAGAGGTTCAGCATGGGCACTGCAGCTAAGCAGATAAGGGAGAAAATGAGAGAGGAAAGGAGAACTAAAGTTATTTTCTGAATTGATTGTTCTGAAATGAAAATAAAACCAAAATGAGCTTTTGTAGATTATGCTGTCTGTGATATAGTGCATCAAACTCCAAATTTCCCACATCCTTTTTGAACTGCCTCTATTAACATGCATTTCATTTATGCCAACTTTGGAGAGTCATTCATAATTCATATCTATTTTTCCCATCAGAAAAAAGAATATAAAAAGAAATTGATATTACAAAATATATGCATTTGGTGGTATTTAGTTAGTGTCTATACGTAGCCTATATTCCATACTTATTGTGTGTTATGCCCTCTTCTAATTTCTTTACATCTATTGATTGATTTATTGTCACAAATGCTCATCAGGTAGTTACTTTTATTGTCTTTTTATTTCTTTTAGCAAATCAGGAAACTTGCAAAGTTTAGAGAGAACTTGTAGGATAGAGTAAATAAAGAATACTTTTCTTGAAATGACAGTAGTTTTGAAATGTATGCAAAACTAAAATCAGTTTATAGGTAAATATTTTGCTATTTATATTTATTTTACAATTATATGTCAAAATATTGCCTGTGTCAAATTTCCTTTGAGTCTGTTTGCAATCAATTGCTACCCTTACCCTCCCAATCACAGGCAATCACAGATATCTTTTCTATCTGTACAAACTTGCCATTCCTAGACATTTTATACAAGTAGAATCATATCCTATATGGTCTTCTTTCTCTTAATGTGATGTTCTCAAGTTTCATCCATGTTGCAGTTCTCATTAGTATGTCATTCTTTTTTATTGCTGAGCTATATTCTACTTTATGGATATGCCTCATTTAGTTTATCTATTCACGAGGTGATAGGGAGTTTTCTTTCCAGTTTTGGGCTAATTCAAATAATGCTGCTATGAAAATTTGTGTACAGGTCTTGGTGTGGGCGTATATTTTCATTCTCTTTGATAGATTACTAAGAGTGACATTGCTGATCCATATGGTAATTTTATCTTTAACTTTGTAATAAACTGCCAAACAGTTTTCCAAACTGGCTGTACCATTTTACACTCCTACCAGCAGTGTNGCCAAGTGTTCCTTAGCCACGTGACCAGTTAGTGCACTGGCGTCTCTACTAGAGGCCTGAACTTTCCTGGTCTTGTCTCCTTAGCCAGATATCAGCCTGTCTATCCCACCCTATCTTGCCAAGCTTTTTCAAGCTTCCAATCAAAGCGTACTGCAAGCGTGATATAATCCCTCTGCCCATCTCTGCTCCATTTCCTCGTGTGTGTGAGTTTCTGATGCTATACCAAACCATTCATAAACTCCTTGCTCATCCCCACATCCAGAGATTGTCCTTCCCCACCCTAGATTCCTGTGCCACGTTGTCTTCCCCTATCTCACCACTCAATTTCTATTTAGCATTAAAAATACTAGAATAAATGTCTTATCTTCTTGGTGCAGAGCTTTTTTTGAAGGCAAAACTTGATGCTTCATCATATTAACAGTTCTCAGAGATTTTAAAACAGCGTCTTGGACATATTAGCTACCCAATAAATATCTTTCCCATGAATTGAAATACAATTACGTCGCTGTCCTCATGTTTCCCTGTTTGTCCTTTTAAAGAAAAATATGCATTTCAGCACAGTGTTCCACAAACAGAGACAGTATATTCTTTGCCTAAAAGGTTTCAGACCTAAGGCTCTCTTTACAAATGGAGTCCAAATTCTCATAAAGAGATATGACAGCCTTCTGGACACCATTGACCCACTTTTGGGCCATTGTCTCCCTTGCCCATTCCATCCCACCCCTCACTATAAAGTAGCAGTGTGTACACAACCGTTCTGAGCTGACTCACTGGATTGACCCATGACTTCCACTTCCACAGGGATACGCTGAATAATGATCATAAGTTGTTGAATGCTTAGAGTTCGTGGGCCACCCTCTTAGATTGCCTTCACACTTTGACCCTCAGACTGGGTGATATGCTTACAAATTGTCAACTGTGTTAATTCCCCCAGGAACCTATATGAAGATGATGATGATGAAGAATAATTTTGTTCATTTCACTGTTAAATTATAACCCTGCTTTTAATACATTATTTTTATTCCTCTGACTACCCATCCAATTAGCTTAAATATATGAATCTTGTAACTTCTGGGGAAGCCAGATGTGACCTGTGGCAGTAGTGAGCTGTTTTAGAAAACTTAGAGGACTAAGGAAATTAAGTTAGACGATACCTCTATTGTTTTGGAGATTCTGTTAGAAAAAAAAAACTGGCAGAAATATGAAAAACTCAACTTGTCATACACAAGAAAAAGACAGTTTATTGCCTTGTGCTGTGAATTTTCTGTTCCCTTTCTTATTTCCAACCCCAAGACCCTGTCAGATTGCTGTTGAAGATGCATTCCCTCACTCCAAGTGAAACTAGTAAGATACAAGAATCATCAATTACCTTTTGAATTCTTGGTTTGAAGTTGCGCAGAGGCAAAAAGTTCTATTTCCAGACTGAGGCACACAGTTAAACACAAATGGTTTTCCCAAGCTGCTATCAATGCCAACTTCTGCACCTTCTAATTTTATTACCTCTAGAGGCGAGCATTTTCCTTCATCCTGTAATTGATAAGGAAGAGGTTCAGCATGGGCACTGCAGCTAAGCAGATAAGGGAGAAAATGAGAGAGGAAAGGAGAACTAAAGTTATTTTTCTGAATTGATTGTTCTGAAATGAAAATAAAACCAAAATGAGCTTTTGTAGATTATGCTGTCTGTGATATAGTGCATCAAACTCCAAATTTCCCACATCCTTTTTGAACTGACTCTATTAATATGCATTTCATTTATGCCAACTTTGGAGAGTCATTCATAATTCATATCTATTTTTCCCATCAGAAAAAAAGAATATAAAAAGAAATTGATATTACAAAATATATGCATTTGGTGGTATTTAGTTAGTGTCTATACGTAGCCTATATTCCATACTTATTGTGTGTTATGCCCTCTTCTAATTTCTTTACATCTATTGATTGATTTATTGTCACAAATGCTCATCAGGTAGTTACTTTTATTGTCTTTTTATTTCTTTTAGCAAATCAGGAAACTTGCAAAGTTTAGAGAGAACTTGTAGGATAGAGTAAATAAAGAATACTTTTCTTAAAATGACAGTAGTTTTGAAATGCATGCAAAACTAAAATCAGTTTATAGGTAAATATTTTGCTATTTATATTTATTTTACAATTATATGTCAAAATATTGCCTGTGTCAAATTTCCTTTGAGTCTGTTTGCAATCAATTGCTACCCTTACCCTCCCAATCACAGGCAATCACAGATATCTTTTCTATCTGTACAAACTTGCCATTCCTAGACATTTTATACAAGTAGAATCATATCCTATATGGTCTTCTTTCTCTTAATGTGATGTTCTCAAGTTTCATCCATGTTGCAGTTCTCATTAGTATGTCATTCTTTTTTATTGCTGAGCTATATTCTACTTTATGGATATGCCTCATTTAGTTTATCTATTCACGAGGTGATAGGGAGTTTTCTTTCCAGTTTTGGGCTAATTCAAATAATGCTGCTATGAAAATTTGTGTACAGGTCTTGGTGTGGGCGTATATTTTCATTCTCTTTGATAGATTACTAAGAGTGACATTGCTGATCCATATGGTAATTTTATCTTTAACTTTGTAATAAACTGCCAAACAGTTTTCCAAACTGGCTGTGCCATTTTACACTCCTACCAGCAGTGTCTGAGTGTTCCAGATTTTCCACACTCTCACCAGTACTCTGTCCTGCTTGTCTTTTTGATAATAGCCATCCTACTGAGTGTATAGTGGTATTTCTTAGTGGTTTTAACCTGCATATCACTAATGACTGTTGATGCAGAACACCAGCCAGCCCAAAGGTTCTCAACCAATTTTAGGTGACGACTTCCTTTTGAGATGCTGATGAAAACGTGACACCTCTCCACACACCAAAATACATAAATGTGTAGATGTGAATTTATACACACATGCAAAAATTTCTTGCAACTCAGAGGGGAGTAGACGCAAAGATATTCTCCAATGAAAAGTAATATCTCTTATTTGTATGGCACTTTAGCCTATAAAACATTTTCTTTTACCCTGTCCTTTTTACTCTTCACAACTACTCTGTAAAGCAGGAAGCTGATGTTATCCCCATTTTCTAGAGGAAGAAATGGAGTTTCAGTGAGATGTCCCAAGGTTATATGGAAACAGAATTTAAGCACTGGTTTTCTGGCTACGTCTTCCACACTGTATCTCTCATACATCTGGCTTCTGGGGCCATGCCTCTTATAGTCAGCAGTTGAAAGCTGCAATGTTTATGTTTTAGGAGACAGAATATTTCCCAAAGCCATGAGCTTTCCTGGAATACAGAGAGAGATCTAAAATTTTGCTCTGTTTTAATAAATAGAAAGAAAGTAGCACATCTTATAACAATTGTATATGGCCGGTAATATGACACTAGAAACCAGGAGAATATATTTTCATTTGCTTTAATCAGGGTAAAGAATTTGCATGCCTATAAAGAGCAGCCAATTATTTATATTATTTTCCCAGGAGCATCTTAAACTACAAAAAGAAATGGGGAAACATCAATAAAGCCTGGAGGTTTTATTCTTTTAGTAGTGACAGATGTGCTCGTTTGCTAAGAGCAAATACTCAGTGGGGCAGCTTCCCTTTGGACCCATTAGGCGGATAAGATGATATGACATATTTGGCTGTTGGTATCAGCACTCTTAGTTAACTCTGAAACTACCAGTGTTCTCCTCCATCCTTTGCTGTGGGACAAGGCAAAGGAATACACCCCTGCCGCATATGACTCACATCCAAGAAGAGCACCTGAGGCCACTTTGCCTCTACTCAGGGTGCACCTGCATCAGGAGAATGAGCGATTGGTGAATGGAGTAGATTTAAAATAAGGGCTGGTCTCCTGCCCTGACCATGGGACCATAAATTGACACAGCCACTATGGGGAATATGAAAATTCCTTTTAAAGAAACTAGGAATAAAACTACCATATGACCCAGCAATTCCACTACTGGGGATATATACACCCTGAGAAAACCATAACTGAAAAAGGCTCATGTACCCCAGTGTTAATTTCAGCACTATTTACGATAGCCAGGACATGGAAGCAACCTAGATGTCCATTGACAGAGGAATGGATAAAATAGTTGTGGTCATATATACAATGGAATATTACTCAGCCATAGAAAGGAATGCATTTGCATCAATGCTAATGAGGTGGATGAACCTAGAGCCTATACACAGAAAAACAAATAGCACCCATTAACACACACACACAGAATCTAGGAAAAATGGTACTGCCCTACGTGCAGGGCAGGAATAGAGACACAGATGCAGAGAATGGACTGTGGACATTGCAGGGGAAGGACAGGGTGGGATGAGCTGAGAGAGTGGCATTTAAATGTCTGCACTNAAATTGATGTTTTTCTGGCACTCTCTTGCTTTTTCCATGATCCAGCAGGTGTTGGCAATTTGATCTCTGGTTTCTCTGCCTTTTTTAAAACCAGGTTGAACATCTGGAATTTCTCAGTTCACATACTGCTGAAGCCTAGTTTGAAGGATTTTGAGCATTACCTTGCTAGCATGTGAAATTAGAGCAATTGTATGGTAGTTTGAACATTCTTTAGCATTGCCTTTCCTTGTGATTGGGATGAAAACTTACCTTTTCCAGTCCTGTGGCCACTGCTGAATTTTCCTACTTTGCTGACATATTGAGTGCAGCACTTTAACAGCATCATCTTTTGGGATTTTAAATAGCCAGCTGAAATTCCATCACCTCCACTAACTTTGTTTGTAGTACTGCTTCCTAGTAATGCTTCCTATGGTCTTCTTGACTTCATACACCAGGATGTCTGGCTCTAGGTGACTGATCACATCACCACTGTGATTATCTGGGTCATGAAGATCTTTTTTGTATAGTTCTTCTGTGTATTCTTGCCACTTCTTAACCTCTTCTGCTCTGTTAGGTCCTTGCCATTCGGTCCTTTATTTTGCCCATCCTTGCATCAACTGTTCCCTTGGTATTTCTAATTCTCTTCAAGAGAGAGATCTAGTGTTTTTTCATTCTATTGTTTTCCTCTGTTTCTTTGCGTCGTTCACTTTAGAAGGCTTTCTTATCTCTCCTTCCTATTCTCTGGCTTCCCTGGTGGCTCAGAGGTTAAAGCATCTGCCTGCAACGCGAGAGACCTGGGTTCGATCCCTGGGTCGGGAAGATCCCCTGGAGAAGGAAATGGCAACCCACTCCAGTGTTCTTGCCTGGAGAATCCTAAGGACGGAGGACCCTGATGGGCTGCAGTTCACGGGGTCGCACAGAGTCGGACACGACTGAGCGGCTTCCCTTTCACTTTCTTATTCTCTGGAACTCAGCATTCAGTTGGGTATATCTTTCCCTTTCTCCTTTGCCTTTCACTTCTCTTTTTCTCTCAGTAAGTCCTCCTCAGTCAACCCATTTGCCTTCTTGCGTGTCTTTCTTTCTTTCTTTGGTATAGTTTTGGTCACTGCCTCCTGTACGATGTCACAAACCTCTGCACAGAGTTCTTCAGGCACTCTATCTACCAAATCTACTTCTTTGAATCTATTTGTCACCACCACTGTATAATTATAGGGGATTTGATTTAGGTCATACTTGAATGGTCTAATGGTTTCTCCTACTTTCTTCAATGTAAGCCTGAATTTTGCAATAATGAGATCATAATCTGAGCCATAGGCAGCTCCAGGTCTTGTTTTTGCTGACTGTATAGAGCTTCTCCATCTTTGGCTGCAAAGTATATGATCAATCTGATTTTGGTACTGACCATCTGGTGATGTCCATGTGTAAAATCTTCTCTTGTGTTGTTGGGAGTAGGTGTTATTACCAGAATGTTCTCCTGGCAAGACTCTATTAGCCTTTGCCCTTCTTCATTTTGTACTCTAAGGCCAATTTTGCCTGTTATTCCAGCTACCTCATGACTTCTTACTTTGCATTCCAGTCTCTTATGATTAAAATGATATATTTTGGGGGGTGTTAGTTCTAGAAGGTCTTGTAGGTCTTCATAGAACCCTTCAGCTTCAGGCTTGGATTACTGCGATGTTGAATGGTTTGTCTTAGAAATGACTTGAGATCATTCTGTAATTTTTGAGATTGCACTCAAGTATTGTATTTTATACTCTTCTTGACTATGAGGGTTACTCCATTTCTTCTAAGGGTTTCTTGCCACAGTAGTAGATATAATGGTCATCTGAATTAAATTCACCAATTCCTGTTCATTTTAGTTCTGTGATTGCTGAACTGTCAATGTTCACTCTTCCCATCTCCTGCTTGACCACGTTCAATTTACCTTGATTCATGAGCCTAATATTCCAGGTTCCTATGCAGTATTTTTCTTTACAACATTGGACTTTACTTTCGCCACCAGACACCCACAGCTGGGGGTGTTTCCGATTTGCCTCAGCCTCTTCATTCTTTCTGGAGCTATTTCTCTGCTCTTCCCCAGTAGCAAATTGGACACCTACCAACCTGGAGGATACATCTTCTGGTGTCATCTTTTTTTTTGCCTTTCATGGGGTTCTCGAAGCAAGAAACAGGAGTGGTTTGAGTGATCCAGCAGATCATGTTTTGTCTGATGCGTGTATGTGTTTTTTAAATTTATTTATGTTTTCCTCTTTGGGCAGGCAAGGAGGGATGGATGAAGTACAGAGCAGAAAGTTAAGCAAGTATGGAGGTCAGACCCTGGTTTTTAAGAGATACTGGGTGCCTTGTCAAAGCTTTGTGAATTTACTATTTCTCTTTTTGATTTTATCAAGACATCGAGCAGTACCCCCCCACAATGCAGGAGCTCTATAGTCTGGATAAATGTATGGTTACATTTATCCTTCTCTGTTCCTTCTCTGCTTTTATAATGCAGTCTAGCTTATTTGAGACATCAGCAGAGGTAACTGGCTGCAAACTCAGAATTTCGTGCTTTTCTTTTCAGTTTGCCTGGAAGGATGAACCATCTTTTTCAGAGTGATAAATACATGCTGGCAACACCATAGTGTTTCCTGGCACCAGGGAGGCACTGGGCTCCAGAAAACACGGGCGGCTCTGGGGGCTGAGGGAGTTCAGCCCCAACACCAACACATTACGCTGCACTCAGGCAGACAGGCTTCCTGCTGGAAGACTAGCCAAATGGAAGGATGCTAATGGTGTTGGGGTCCTGGCTGCCTGGGCTCGGCAGATTTGAATACACTTCTGGCCTCAATCACGTCTCATTTGTCAACATTTTCCTTGGCTCCTGAACCATCCCTTAGAATATAACAACTTCCGTGCAATAGTTTCATTTCAACAGAAAAACTGTGAAGGAGTGAATCTGAGTCATAGTCATGACCCTGTTCAAAACTGTCCAGGAGTCACCAGGCTAACTGTAAAACCAAGACATTCTACACCTTAAATGCCACGGTTGAATGCTGTCCTGCAAGGTCTCTCTCTGAGCTCAGTGTGTTGCTCGTTTGTAGGTGGATTCTAGAGCCAGACCAGCTGGATTTGACTCTTCACTGCACCACTTATTAGGTCACTTACATGACCTTGGGCAAGTTACATCACCTCTCTGTGCCTCAATTCCTTTCTGTATAAAACAGCGTTGCCCTAAGGATTGTGATATTATCTGTGTAGTGTTAGGAACACTGCTAGGCACTTTATAAGTGACCTGTACATGTTAACTTTCATTATTCTGTAGAATTTGATGAAAGTGAAGAGTAAGAAACTAAAAAAAAGAATAAGAGGCTTTAATATAATATGGGTGACAGGATAATTTTATTTAAGGTAAGTTCCTATACATGCCTTTATTTTTTTCTTCTCCAAGACTTAGATGCTGCATGAACAAGGGGTAAGACTTAATCTCTCAGAAGCTGGGTCCTCGTTTGAAAAATGGGGTAATGGCACTTTTGTCTGTGAGGTGCATAACTGTTGTTAAAGGAAGTTTCTCTCTCACAGCGGGGGTCAACTTTCAGTTTCAGCATGAATGAACCATCCCTGCTACATCCCCGGGTCCCAGGGAGGCCTTGCAAGTGAAGCCCCTGCTCCGGAAGCGCTGCGGGTGTATTACTGGGTGGAGAGCCAGGCTGGGCGGGGTGGGGTTGGCGTGGAGGGAGCAGGCTGCAATGGGGAGAGCCTGGGCACCTTCCGCGTCGTGTCCTGGAGGGGAGTTGTGATGATCTCAGGGGAGGCTCCTGTGCCTGGATTCTGGTCACTTGGGTGACAAAGCTTGTTACAGGCTCTGATTTGGAGGATTTAGTTCTTGCCTCTGGACTGGGACTCTGGACTACTCTTCTGCTTATCCTGTAAAGGATTTCTCTCTTTAGCACCCACCTCCCCTCCCTTCCACCAACACTCACTGAAGCGTGTCCGTACCTACTGCCCGTCGTGCTAGGCACTAAAGACCTACAGAGGCTTCAACCTTAGGTGGATCTCCTAGTCTTCAGCCTCTCAGAGTGAGTTCTCAACAGTTCCATAGCCCACTTTCTGGACATGTTCTGAGACTCTGGAATTTTCCCAGTTCAGCACATTCGTTTTTCCGCATGATTCTGTTCCCTTGAACTGTCTTACCCGACCTCCCTATTTCATCCCAGCTGACATCCCTTTGATCCGAGGCCTTGGCTGTGTCGCTGCCGCAGCCTGCTGACCGAGCTCTGACGCCAGCACAGTCTTGATGAGGTAATCCACATTGTCTGATACAGCGATGGAAGGTCTGCCCGCGGGACAGCTGCCAATTTATTGCCTCTTAGTTCCTAACTTACCCTTCATTCCCCGACTCCTGAAAATGGAGCTTGAACCTTCAAATATTTTGCCTTTGCCAGATGGCTTGATGTAGTTCAGCTTTGCCAGGACAGAGCACTGGAGAGACATCACACGAAGGGGTCTTCCTCCTGGATCCTGTGGATTGTTCCAGAGGACCTGGAGTGTGCTTTATTTTTCTCCACTCCTCAGCCCCAGAGGTTTCTGCCCATGTTAAGAGCTTGCAGGATGCAGCTTCCCGAGGGGACCTCAGCTCTCAGTCTGGACTGCAGTGAAACCTGCGCTTTAGTCAAAGTTCCTGCACACCTTCTCCTCAGTCCTGTGACAGTGGACTTCTAGGGAACTCCAGACCACTTGGCTGAGGTACACGAAAGTCCATTAGGTTCCTACAGAGGGAGGCCTATTCAGGACCCATCAGCAGCATACCTGGTGGTACCCCAGCACCATCTATGCACAGCTCGCCAGCACTATGGACATTTGTTTCTGCGGATGCTGCAATGCAGACACCAGACAGTAGTAACTTTACTGTGTCACTTTCGTCTCCTGAATGGATCCAGACTGATAAGACTCCCGGAAACATCAAAATATGCAAACAAGCTTCTCCTGCTGATTGCCAGTCCCCTCTACAGACAGGCCTCATCATTTCTATCAGATTCCACCACTAGTCCTCAAGGTCCTGGGAACAAACAACTCATTTCTTCTCTGTGTATGCTCAGGTTTCCCTCACCATTCATGCCCTCCCATCTCTAGTCCCCTAAATTATATTCTAGCCATCCTTTGAGGTCTAGCTCAAATTCTTCTTAATTTTTGAAGTGGTTTTTGCTTTTAATGGCTTCACTGGTGACTCAGTGGGTAAAGAATCTGCCTGCAATGCAGGAGACCTGGGTTCAATCCCTGGGTTGGGAAGACCTCTTGGAGAAGGGAATGGCTACCCGCTCTAGTATTCTAGCCTGGAGAATCCCATTGACTATATAGTCCATGGGGTCACAAAGAGTTGGACATGACTGAGTGACTTTCACACACGCACACTTTTGCTTTTTACAGCCATAATCATAACCATTCTCTTCTTGCAAAGCGTGCCTGGAGTGTATAATTGAGTGTGGGATTATGTAGTGTCCCTTGTGGTTCTCTTCTTTTTGGCTAATAATTTATTGAGATTGAGTTCTTATCACACACGAGGCTGTGTGCTGCTCACTTTCAGTCATTTGATGTCTCATCTTGGAGATTCTCCATCAGATACTCTGTGTATGGGTCTATGTGCTCTAATAGTCACAATATAATTAAAATTTTTTCTTTCTCTGGGGAACCATATCAGAGCTATGCTCCATTGTTCTTTTAAATTTGGGTACACAGTACGTGGGACTTTAGTTCCCTGACCAGGGATTGAACCCATACCCCCTGCATTGGAAGGCAGAGTCTTAACCACAGGAGAAGACCACCATAAGCAAGTTTATAAACAGGGGTAGAGAACATGTAACATATGCCGAATTCCTATGAGAATTTTCTCTGTGCATTTGGAAATTATGGTGGCCTTCTGGTTTAATATATTTAGTAAATAATGGCAGCCTTCTCGCCGAACCTGCTTCCATCACCCATTCGCTATGAAACCCCAGGGAGGTAATAAAAAGAGTCAGAATTTCCACCTGCTCTTTGCAGTAGTTGCTTTGTTACGTCCATAGCCTTGACTGGCAGTTTATAGCAAACCCCTTTCTGTTCAACCTCAGGAGATCTTCTGAATGGCTTAGACTTTTGAGAAAGGGAAAAGAAATTTCGAGCATACTACTAAAAATAGTGTGCCTGATTTCTTAATGCCATTTGGCCTTGTCTGGAGTGAAAACTGTGAAAGTGAAAGTGTTAATCGCTCAGTCATGTCCGATGGTGTCCGGGACTACAGGCTGCCTGGCTCCTCTGTCCTTTGGATTCCCCAGGCAAGAATACTGGAGTGGGTTGCCATTCCCTCCTCCAGGGGGTCTTCCTGACCCAGGAATCAAACCCAGCTTTCCTGCATTGTAAGCAGTTTCTTCACCATCTGAGCTACCAGGGAGTGGAAATTAAATGGTGAAAAACTGATCCTGATTCTTTGCATTCAGAAAGACTGGTCTTAATTTTGTTGAGTTCAGCGAGGTAGGAAAATCATCTCACTATGACAATTATCTGTATTCTACAAACAAAGAAATGGGAGCACATGAGGTTAAGTAATTTGACCAAGGAAATGCAGCTAATGGGTGATAAAGCCAGGGTGTGAACCATGGCTTACCTAACTACAGCATGAAATTGTCTCCATGAAATGAGATTTATTTCATAAAGTTAAGATTCCCTACCTGCCAGGCTCACATTCACCTTAGGAGGTCAGGGATATTATTATCCCCCTCTTGCAGTTCAAGAGGAGGGCTTGGAAAAGCTCGCTGAGTTGCCCAATTCTGCTCAGGCAGGAAGTTAGCAATATTGAGGCCTGGATCCAAAGCTGGTCCTCCTCATCTGTCATTAGATGAACTGTTTCACGTGGGTGCTATGGACCAAAGTAGATACCAGCTCCATTTGAGCCGACAGTATGTGTTTTTTCACAGATAGTAGGTAACACGGGGCTTACCTACTTCCGGTAAGCTTCCTGTAAGCTTCCGGTGCTTACCGGAAGGATCCAGAGGAAGTAATTGACTAAAACACCAAATGATCCAGCTGGCCAGCTGTTAAGAAGCCTGTGGACTTGGTATCTAGCATGACAGTGTCTTCTGGAACAAGTTTCTGGTGTCCGGTTGTGTTTCTTCAGAGCTATAACATAAACTCTCGAGGGGTAAGTCTCCCTAGTTCTGTTTTCAGGAGCATTTCTGTGTCTCTGGAACAGTGTGCACTTATATGGCAGCTTTAGCCTTCTTTGAACCCTTGAGGCCCCAGCACAGTGTAAGAGTGGCTTTGGAGGACATGCTGCTTGGGACAGATGATGATGGTGACAATGGTCAGACCCAAGGGCAGGCTTGTCTTTAGACTACGTGAAGATGGTGCTGGGTGCTCTGAATGCCGGTGCCCTGGCCCTGCACTGTTGCTCAAACGTCCTTCAAGCATGAGCTGTTACCAGGAGTGGAAGAACACGAGGGCCCACTTATGTCCATTCAGGGAAGGACCGTGCAGAGTGCCTCGACACTGTTTGCTTTTAATTCAGAGATCTTATTGATTACTAGTCCTTCTCCCATGATATGAGCAAAGAAAAACAACATAATGGAAGTAGTATTCTAATCACTGACCAGAACAAAGCTTTGGGAGGATGGGTAGGTTTAATTTGTTATTCTGTTCCACATTTGCACAGAAGCAGAAGAATTGACTGGGCATTAATTTTTCTTTCATTGGAAAAACACTTAAAATTCAATGCTAAATGGTATTTTCTTGTAAAATATTTTAACTCTGTGAGCTCTATTTGATTCTGTTCACACAGATTATTATTATTATTATTATTATTTAAATGGAACTCTTGCAAGGAGAGTCAGACATGACTTAGCAACTAAACAACCCATCTTTATAGTTTAAAGATACTATTCTTTGATTGGAAAACTGTGATTTTACTGGAAGTATTATTAAATATAATAATATTACCTTATTGCTAAAGGTAGCAATAAGAATGGCTACCTTTAATTTTCTGCCTGTTTTGTTTCAAGGATTATGTTAGATGCTTTATAGATGTCTATTTAATGCCAACATTATCCCTCCAACATCTGTGTAGATTCTTTTATGCCAATTCAAACAGCAAATTTGGGATAGTATTATGTAAACACCAGGCATGAAGTCAGAAATAAGGTGAATATTGTTAAATTAAATAAGAAATTGAAAATTTTGACACACATGGGCCAAGACAACTCTGTTCACTCCATTGCCATGAGGTGGTACTGCTTTTAGCTGGCAACTTGAAGTTCTTTGTCTTCAATACCATCAACTCTGGGAATGCATTCCTGACATAAAATGCACTTGTATTGTAATCCCAGACAGCATATGACAGTACAGTGTCTTTGTATATAGGGAATGATCGGAAAATGATCATTTAATGGATTTGAACAGGCTAAAAGGGGGTATGGTCAGAAATAAGCTGATCAATCCCTCACCTGTGTAATGTAAGCCTGACCACTCTCCTTTTGCATTTCTAGCTGGGGTTGCAAGTTAACTTGTGATGTCCAGCTGAATACCACTAAGTATTTTAACTTCATTTAACTCATCCTCCCGATCTTGCTCTTGGTTTCTTTCCCACTGCCCCACCCCTCCCTGTCTTCAGAAAAATAGCATATGTGTGAGGGCTTTTGATATATAATCTTTGCCTCAATGGGCTTGAGTTTGAGTGAACTCTGGGAGATAGTGAAGGACAGGGAAGCTTGTTGTACTGCAGTGCGTGGGGTGGCTGAATGGGGAAGCTTGTTGCACTGCAGTGCGTGAGGCAGCTGAGTGGGACACAACTGAGCAACTGAACAGCAACATTTTCAAATAACTGTAGATTCACAGGAAGTTGAAAAATAATAAAGACAGCTCCTATGTGCCCTGCCCTCAGTTCTCCCCAGTGGCAGCATCTTATAAGACAGTAGCAGCACATGTGGTTTTGAAGGGCAGTAGCTCACCAAGTTTAGGTTCTGGGGAAAGGCTCTACATGGAAGCCCTCTCCTCACACCCCAACCAGAGTAGGCTTCAGGGGCATTCCACCTGTGTCTTGGCACCAAGGCCGACAGCAAAAGGGTGCAATCAGCATCTTGAAATTCTTCAAAGATTTGATCTTTGAATTTGCATTTTTAAGTAAAGTTGAAGAAACAGTGGAGCATGCTCCCAGGGCTTGGAGCCTTGGCTCATGGTAGTTTCACCTCCCGGACTCTGAGGGTTGGGGTGTTGACCTCCGCCTCTCTGCTTCTGCCCCGTGCCCACTGCTGCCTTCCCCGCTGGGCAGTCCTGGGTGTGGGTGCCGGATTGTTGGGTCAGTGGGGAAGGCGTCAGGACCCATGAGGGTTTGCATGTGTTTTAAGTATTCGTGTTCTTGAGGAATTATTTTGTACTAAAGAGCAAATACAAACCACCACGACAAGTCAGGACAGAGACAGCTCAAAGAAGGAAGACGCCTTTACTCTGCATTTTGAACAAAGGGCCTGTCATTTCCATTTTGCACTGGGGCCCACAAATCATATAGCTAATCCTTCTGAAAACTGTTTTATAGCCCAGCCTCTTACAAAAAACCTAGGCATGAAGATGAATATTTATCAGGAAGTAGGAAGCTTTGACTAAAGCACAGAGGCATATTTGTGTGCCAAAGGTATAAATGGTTCCCACTAATGCCAGAGAAATCTTCCTAAAGCACATTCTTATCAAGTCAGAGACTGTGCTAAACCCCATGGGGCTTCCTGTTCATAGGCCAGACCCCACAGCTGTAGCCTGACCCCAGGTTCTCCATAAATAACCTACCTCATTTTATCTTCTGAATTTCAGGTTTCAGTAGACCTTGATTCAAATTCATGCTTGCTTCCAACTCAATACAGTTCATGCTTGTGCCATTCTGTTTTTCAGAAATGTTATTTTACTCAGTCTTTGAAACTCAACTATCACTTCTCTCCTAAAGCTCCCAGCCTGTGCCCACCTCACAGCCTTTGCACTTGTTTTCTCTGTCCGTATCATTCTTTCTCTAGTTCTTCTGCCTTTTCTAATCAAATTGCCAACATCTGTTGGATCATCAAAAAAGCAAGAGAGTTCCAGAAAAACATCCATTTCTGCTTTATTGACTATGTGTGATCACTTTTGACCACCTTTGACTGTGTGGATCACTACAAACTGTGGAAAATTATTCAAGAGATGGGAATACCAGACCACCTGACCTGCCTTTTGAGAAATCTGTATGCAGGTCAGGAAGCAACAGTTAGATCTGGACATGGAACAAAAGACTGGTTCCAAATATGAAAAGGAGTACATCAAGGCTGTATATTGTCACCCTGCTTATTTAACTTATATACAGAGTATATCATGAGAAATGATGGGCTGGAGGAAGCACAAGCTGGAGTCAAGATTGCTGGGAGAAATATCAATAACCTCAGATATGCAGATGACACCACCCTTATGGCAGAAAGTGAAGAGGAACTAAAGAGACTCTTGATGAAAGTGAAAGAAGAGAGTGAAAAAGTTGGCTTAAAGCTCAACATTCAGAAAATGAAGATCATGGCATCTGGTCCCATCACTTCATGGGAAATAAATGGGGAAATAGTGGAAACAGTGGCAGAGTTTATTTTGGGGGGCTCCAAAATCACTGCAGATGGTGACTGCAGCTATGAAATTAAAAGATGCTTACTCCCTGGAAGAAAAGCTATGACCAACCTAGATGGCATATTAAAAAGCAGAGACATTACTTTGCCAACAAAGGTCCATTTAGTCAAGCTATAGTTTTCCCAGTAGTCATGTATGGATGTGAGAGTTGGACTACAAAGAAAGCTGAGTGCTGAAGAATTGATGTTTTTGAACTGTGGTGTTGAAGACTCTTGAGAGTCTCTTGGACTGCAAGGAGACCCAACCAGTCCATCCTAAAGGGGATCAGTCCTGAATATTCATTGGAAGGACTGATGCTGAAGCTGATGCTCTAATACTTTGGCCATCTGATACGAAGAACTGACTCATTTGAAAAGATCCTGATGCTGGAAAGGATTGAGGGCGGGAGGAGAAGGGGCTGACAGAGGATGAGATGGTTGGGTGGCATCACTGACTCAGTGGACATGAGTTTGAGTAAACCCTGAGAGTTGGTGATGGACAGGTAGGCCTGGCATGCTGCAGTCCATGGGGTTGCAAAGAGTCAGACACAACTGAGCAACTGTACTGAACTGATTGTTCTTTCTCTAGGCCTGGTACAGTCAGAGCCATCTCATTGTTCAGAGAGGTCACCTGTATGGAGGAGTCTACCCAAATGCTTGCTCTAAGCTGCTAACCTTCACCCCATCCCATCCCTGTTAATTGCATTGACCACTTTTAAAATTAACTTTGTCTATTTAATATTTTACTAGTGTAATGATCATCTCTCCCCATGAGAGTGGGTACCTTTGCGTTTTTCACTCTGTATCTTCAGACCTCAAACTTTGCCCAGCAAATAACTGTTAGTTCCCAGGTGGCGCTAGTGGTAAAGAATCTGTCTGCCAATGCAGCAAACATAAAAGACATGCGTTTGATCCCTGGGTCAGGAAGGTCCCCTGGAGGAGGGCATGGCAACCCACTCCAGTATTCTTGCCTGGAGAATCCCAGTACAGAAGTGCCTGGTGGGCTGCAGTCATAGCCTCGCAAAAAGACAGACACGACTGAAGCACTGAATAACAGAAGGTTCTTCTCCTTCTTCCAAACACTGGAGTACATTGCATTATCTCCTCTTCTATGCTATTACCTTCTTGGGGCTTGGAGGTAGGGGGATGATTTGTTCTTATCACTCAGGATGCCTAGCAGAGACCTAGGCTTCAGCAAGTCTTCACTGAATGCAGACATTAAAAAAAAAAATGGTGCAGAGGCAGAGCGTTTCTTTCTCTTTCAGAACAACCGGACACAGCATTAAAGCAGAGAGATCAAAACTAATTGCTGGAACGAGAAGCAGGTGCCATTTAGCAGTCACAGCATCCGTACTAAAGGCGGCCTTGGGAAAGTGTGTAATCAGCTCATAACACGCGGTATCCGGGGTGACCTCTGTGTTCGTCCCTGTGCCATTCTCTTTAGGCTGCTGTTGCCTCTGTGGCCTGGAAAGCTTCCCAAAATAGAGAGCAGGGACGAGGGTGAAGTCCAACAGGAGGGAGTCAGAGCTGGAGGGCACCTTGTCGCCCCGCATCAGGCTGCTCTTTCAGCAAAGCACTTTGTTTTCCATCCTCGATAAAAGTGGAGGTACTCACCCCGGGGCTGAGGTGAGGCCTCTGGAGAGCCTGAGGAAGGTGCGCTGCGGCTTTCATCTCCAGAGTGGCAGGTTTGGGGCGGAAATGGGACCGTGAAACAAAATGGCGCACATGGAAAAGCCACGGTGTGGTGAGCGCCGGGTGTTCCGGCCAGGAGGACGTGAGGCTCTGCCCAGCTCAGCTGGGAGGAGGCTGCTTAAGCTCTGCGGGAAGCCTGGAGCCACACGTGACCCGTGGGCCGTGGGGAGCAGAGTGCACAAGTGCGCGAGGCCAAGCGGTTAGGGGTCCGGCAGGAAGGGAGCCATGTTTGGAAACACGCGGATGACTTCCGCTTCCGGTCCCCCTTCAGAGAGCGCCTTGCCAAGCCTCAGGGCCCGCCGTGGACGCTCCTGCGGCCCGTGAGCAAGGTGACAAGGAATCCCGCTCTCCCTCCCGTGGGCAGCGCCCCTGATGGCATGAGAGGACGGAGCTTGGCCCCCGGCGCTCCTGGAGGGAGGCGTAGCCATGTGGGGTGGTGGAGCTGGTGTCGGGGAGGTCCTTGCCAGGAAGTCCCGCAGGCCAGTTTCCCGGAGGTCTGAGGGCTGAAGGAAAGGCCTCTTGTGTGACAGGGCAGCCCTGTTGGTCTCCTGTGGGATTTTTCCCCTTCTCTGGGTCTGCAGTTCCCAAGCTGGCATTTCAGATAGCTCGGCACTGAGAAGGCAGTGGCAGAGACCACAACCTGAAATCTGGTACGTAGTGTGAGGTTAGACATGCCCGGACATGCCCAGACATGCCCGACATGTTCAGGCGGCTGAGGCAGAACANAGATAGCTCGGCACTGAGAAGGCAGTGGCAGAGACCACAACCTGAAATCTGGTACGTAGTGTGAGGTTAGACATGCCCGGACATGCCCAGACATGCCCGACATGTTCAGGCGGCTGAGGCAGAACAGCCCCGGAGCCCGCCCCCACCCAAACAGAAACCAGGGGCGAACCAACAACCGGATACAGAGCCCATGACCTGGCCCAATCAGAGACCGATGCGAATCCCATCAGCACCAATCAGCAACGCGGTCCCTGCATTTTACCTTATTTGGGAAAAACCCGGCTCAAACGCCTGGCTATAAAACCCCTGTCCTCGCCTCCATTCCTCGCAGACTCCCTTTGTTCTCTTCCCTACTTGTTCCCTTCCCCTGCGCTCTCCCACCTCCATTCTCCGNCTCGATGAACGTGAGTCTGAGTGAACTCCGGGAGATGGTGATGTACAGGGAGGCCTGGTGTGGTGCAATTCATGGGGTCGCAAAGAGTTGGATACGACTGAGCGAATGAACTGAACTGAACTGAGGTAAATAAAACAGCAAATTTGTTTGAATAAAATGTCACATATTCAAATAAATAAGCATTTATTTGAATGCCTTATTGAGCTATTAAAATTGCCGTCTTCCAAGACATGAAGGGAAAATTAAACATATTCAAGATGAGGACTTTTTAAATATGTATCAATAAATGGACAAATGTAAAGACATATCAGAATAAAGCTTGGGTGTTCAGAGAAACAGGAAACAATCATATCTTTTGGAAAATGGAACAGTTGCTTTGCCACCTTGGGCAAGGTTTCTGATATTGCAATATATTTTAGTTTCCCATTTAAAATAGAGTATAATATGCTATCATGCTGGTGACAGAGAAAAGATAACAATTTTTGTCATAGTTAGAAATTTTTGTAGTCCAATACTGAAATAGAAAATATTTCATTTACAGAATTTCTAAATCTCTCTTTAATAACATAGTTCTTAAAAGTGAAATTTTACAATTGTAAATAATGCTGCAATGAACATTAGGGTACATGTGTCTCTTTCAATTCGGGTTTCCTCAGTGTGTATGCCCAGCAGTGGGATTGCTGGGTCATAAGGTAGTTCTATTTGCAGTTTTTTAAGGAATCTCCACACTGTTTTCCATAATGGCTGTACTAGTTTGCATTCCCAGCAACAGTGTCTGGAGCCGATTATACAGAGTGAAGTAAGCCAGAAAGAAAAACACCAATACAGTATACTGACACATATATATGGAATTTAGAAAGATAGTAATGATGACCCTGTAAGTGAGACAATATAGGAGACACAGAGGTATAGAACGGACTTTTGGCATCTGGGGGAGCGGGAGATGGTGGGATGATTTGGGAGAATAGCACTGAAACATGTATACTACCATATAAGAAATGAAGCGCCAGTTTATGTTCAATGCAGGATATGGGATGCTTGGGGCTGGTGTACGGAATGATCCGGAGAGGTGGGATGGGGAGGGAGGTGGGAGGGGGCTTTGGCATGGGGAGATCGTGTACACCTGTGGATGATTCATGTCAATGTATGGCAAAACCAATACAGTACTGTAAAATAGAATAAAGTATTTAAAAAAAAAGTGAAATTTTACAGCAAAATGGTCCTAAGGTGTAATTAATTTAAGCATGTGGGCAAGCTATATATTTTAGTTGACAGTGTTAAGCTATAGAAACCCTAACTTCTTTATTTGCAGGGCCTTTGGACAGATGTTAGTTCTATTCTTGGGCTTCCCTGGTGGCTCAGATAGTAAGCAATCTGTCTGCAAAGCAGAAGACCCAGATTTGATCCCTCGGTCAGGAAAATCCCCTGGAGAAGGGAACTGTAACCCACTCCAGTATTGCCTGGAGAATTCCATGGACATAAGAGCCTGGCAGGTTACAATCCATGGGGGTCACAAAGAGATCCACATGACTGAGTCACTAACAGTTTCACTATTCACTTTTAGTTCCATTCTTGCATATACTGTATATCAAGCTGTTTGACTATGAATAAAGTATTTTAGTTCTTAAAACTTTAAGTCTTAACCACTCAATTTTAGTCATGTTACCAGTAAATTAAAGATAGTAACACCAATCTTGAAGAGTTGTTAAGAATCAAAGAGCGTAAGGAAAGTACTTACCAAAAGCAGAGTGTACTTAGTATGCTTCTTTAATTTTCACATTTATTTTAACAGGAAAACTAAATATTTCAGTGGTTCAAATATTTTATTAAAATTAAAGGTAAACTGTAATCATCATTGCCCTAGATTTTATAATCTTTCTTTCCCTAACCATTATCCCTAAACAACAAAGAGCAACAATAAGAAGCAATTTGCATTAATATTGGCTATTTCTGAATGGGATTTTGCTTTTATCTTGTGAAATAGAAAACAGTTATCTCAGGTAGTCTTTGTTGATATTATCATGCAAATTATCCATTTTAATGATAAAGTTACTTATCATTTCACATAGTAAGCTCTTAATAAAAGTATGTTGATTACCTGATTAAGTCAACCAAGCAAAATAAAATCTGATTGGTTGAATTCCAAGCACAATTATGTATCATAAATGAGTCAGAATTAGAGATGTATTTATTAGCATAGTGACACTTGAATTTACATGAATTATATTTCTTATTGACAAGGTATTGCTAATTAGAGTTGCTTTATAACCCAGTAAAATTTTAGAAAGAGATTAAAGTATTATATGAAAAGGAAAATAATAATCAAAGATCAGTTTTGGGTGCTGAATTAATGTGATAGACTAGTTCTCAAGCAGTTATTCTAATTTATTCATATTTATTATACTGAAAGTATGGGGGCTTCCCTGGTAGCTCAGCTGGTAATGAGTCCACCTGCAATGCAGGAGGCCTGGGTTTGATCCCTGGATTGGGAAGATCCCCTGGAGGAGGGCATGGCAACTCACTCCAGTACTCTTGCCTGGAGAATACCTATGAACAGAGGAGCTTGGTGGGCTACAGTTCATGGGTCACATAGAGTTGACATGACTGAGCAATTAAGCACAGCACAGCACATACTGAAAGCACATTGAATGAGTATTCTTAGACCATCCATGAAGTACTTCAATGGATGACATCCTCAACTACTTGTAAAATAATGAAACTAGAGCACTTTTTTAACACCATACATAAAAATAAACTCAAAATGGATTAAAAATCTAAATGTAAGACCAGAAATTATAAAAATCCTAGAGAAAAACATAGGCAAAACAGTCTCTGACATAAATTACAGCAGGATCCTCTATGACCCACCTTTCAAAATATTGGAAATAAAAGCAAAAATAAAAAAAATGGGACTTAAATAAACTTAAAAAGCTTTTGTGCAACGAAGGAAACTATAAGCAAGGTAAAAAGACAGCTACCAGAATGGGAGAAAATCATAGCAAATGAAGCAACTGACAAAGAATTAATCTCAAAAATATACAAGCAACTCCTTCAGCTCAACTCCAGGGGAAAAAAAAAAAAAAACCCAGTCAAAAAATGGGCTGAAGAACTAAACAGACATTTCTCCACAGAAGACATACAGATGGCTAACAAACACATGAAAAGATGCTCTACATCACCCATTATCAGAGAAATGCAAATCAAAAATCACAATGAGGTACCATCTTACATTGGTCAGAATGGCTACTATTCAATAGCCTACAAACAATGAATGCTGGAGAGGGTGTGGAGAAAAGGGAACCCTCTTACACTGTTGGTGGAAATGCAAACTAGTACAGCCACTATGGAGAACAGTGTGAAGATTCCTTAAAAAACTGGAAATAGAACTGCCACGTGACCCAGCAATCCCACTGCTGGGCATACATATCGAGGAAACTGGAATTGAAGGAGACACATGTACCCCAATGTTCATCACAGCACTGTTTATAATAGCCAGGACATAGAAGCAACCTAGATGTCCATCAGCAGACAAATGGATAAGAAAGCTGTGGTACATATGCACAGTGGAATATTACTCAACCATTAAAAAGAATACATTTGAATCAGTTCTAATGAGGTGGATGAAACTGGAGCCTATTATACAGAGTGAAGTAAGCCAGAAAGAAAAACACCAATACAGTATACTAACACATATATATGGAATTTAGAAA
>SJYW01012355.1:120110-145070 GCA_006410735.1 Raphicerus campestris | reverse complement strand
CAAATCAGCACCTAGAAGGGCAGTGAAAGTGAAAGTAAAGTCGCTCAGTCGTGTCCGACTCTTTGCGACCCCATGGTCTATAGCCTGCCCGGCTCCTCCCTCCATGGGATTCTGCAGGCAAGAGTACTGGAGCGGGTTGCCATTTGCCATTTCCTTCTCCAGGGGATCTTCCCAACCCAGGGATCGAACCTGAGTCTCCTGCATTCCAGGCAGTATTCTTGCCTGGAGAATCCCATGGAGGGAGGAGCCTGGCAGGCTACAGTCCATGGGGTCGCAAAGAGTTGGACGCGACAGAGAGACTTCACTTTCACTTTCATTGCTGCTGTAGCAAATCGCCTTAAACCTAGTGGCTTAGCAAGACATACATTGATTCTCTTAGTTCTGCAAGTCAGAAGTCAGAGCTCACGTTCCTGGGCTAAAATCGGGGTGTCGGTAGGGCTGCCTCCCTTATGGATTCTCTGGGGGAGAGTCTCTGCCTTTTCCAGCTCGCATTCCCAGGCTCATGGCCCAACAACACTTCAATCTTTGCTTCCTTTGCCATGCGTTATTTCCGAGTCTGGCTCTCCCACCTCCCTCTTACAGGGATCCTCGTGATAACATTGGATAATCCAGGACTCTTCCCACCTCCGTATCTTTAATTAATCTCCCACCTCCGTATCTTTGATTACTCTCCCACCTTCTTGTCTTTAATTATCCTCCCACCTCCATATCTATTGCCATGTAAGGTAATAAATTCACAGGTTTCTGGGAATTCAGATGTGGAAGGCCTCATTATTCTACCTCGTACACCATGCCTCTCAGCTGGCTGAGATCCATCCATGACTTCCCGTGAGAAATAAAACCCATATTCCAGTACAAGGCCCTGCCCGCTTCTCCAACCAGCCTTTTCCTGGCCCGTGCCTGCTCCTCGTAAAGCTTCAGGCCATTTTGTTTTGAAGGTCTTGGTGGTGGTTGCTCTCTCTGGTTCAGTTTCATTTCAGTCACTCGATCGTGTCTGACTCTCTGCTACCCCATGGCCTGCAGCACGCCAGGCCTCCCTGTCCCTCACCAGCTCCCGGAGCTTACTCAAACACATGTCCGTTGAGTCGGTGATGCCATGCAACCATCTCATCCTCTGTCATCCCCTTCTCCTCCCACCTTCAATCTTTCCCAGCATCAGGGTCTTTTCCAATGAGTCAGCGCTTCTAGATCGTTCTTTTTTCAGATCCTCACAAAACTGTATGTTCTTTTATTCTGGATCTCATCCTCTGGGAGACTATTCCTGGAAAATCTTTTTGAAAGGAGCCTTCACCCTGGTCACTAATACCCCAGAACTTAATTTTACATATCACACTCGGTAGTAAAATCAGTTATGTGTTTGTCATCTCTCTCACCACAATGTAAGCTCAGTGGGAGCAGGCACCATTCTGTTTTATCAACAGGATCCCCAGTGCCTACCATGATGCCTGGCAAACAGCTGGCATTCGACAACTCTCTTTTTATTGAAACAGAGGCATGATGATCCTAGGGACAAGGTCAGCGTGAAGCATCTCTCTCCCCTTTGTGTATGCTGTTGCCTTTTTCATTTGTATGTGATTTACAGACATCATAATTGTCTAAGATTTGCAGGAGACCTGGGTTCGATCCCTGGGTTGGGACGATCCTCTCTGGAGAAGGGAACAGCTACTCACTCCAGCATTCTGGCCTGGAGAATTCCATGGACTGTATAGTCCATGGGGTCGCAAAGAGTTGGACACAACTGAGTGGCTTTCACTTTCACTTTGCAGGCCTATAGCAGAAGAGTTTCCAGTTACGGAATCTACTTTTTATTTTAAGGAAGAAATCTAACATTAATTATGCAATTGTTGGTATTTGAGCTAAGACCTTTTGTTACTTCATACTCAAATATACCCTGAGTGTCAAGCATTGTGGGTCCCACTTAACAGAGGAAGAAACTGAAGCTCATGTTAAATAACTTGTCTAAATTTACAAGGCTCATAAGTAGTGGAGTGGAACCTGAATGCAGCTTGTCTGACACCATTACCAAACTCAGTGCCATTGCTGGTGCACATACCTGCATATTACAAATAGTGTAGCCAATACCAAAGAGCTTTGACTGGGGGCCTAAATTTACATTCTGATGGTGGTGGTGTTTTAGTTGCTAAGTTGTGTCCGACTCTTGTGACCCCATGGACTGTAGCCTGCCAGACTCTGTCCATGGGATTTCCCAGGCAAGAATACTGGAGTGGGTTTCCATTTTCTTCTCCAGGGAAACTTCCTGACCCAGGGATCAAACCCGGGTCTCTGCATTGCAGGTAGACTCTTTACTGACTGAGCTGCAAGTTCAGTTCAGTCACTCAGTCCTGTCCAACTCTTTGCAACCCCAGGGAAGATTACATTCTGATGACACTTAGTAATTGTGTATGTAACCTTGAGTAAGTGCCTTAATATTGGTGAAATTTAACTTCAATATCTCATATCATTGTTAAAAGAGTAAATGACATAAGATGTGCCAAGAATCTAATACAGTGCCTGGAGGTAAAGAGAATGTTGACCACATGGGAGATCTAAAGTAGTGTTAGTAGAAGCCTTCTATTCTAACTTCTTCTTCAATGTGATTTGCTTCCTGTTTCCCTCTAATTTAAGGGAAACTTGAGAAAGAAGCTTGAAAGAAATGCCTCTGGTCAATAGGGGCATTGGGTCAATAGGGTCAATAGGGCCCCTGGTCTATATTTTCATCATCATTTCTTCCTGTCACAAATGTTCTCAAGCTCAGCCTCACTGAAACAGGTTTTCCCACCAGTACTGAATATTTTTTAACTCAAGTTTTCAGGAAAGAGTTAACACTTGTCAGTGGTGAAATGCAGTTCTCGGGAGGCAATATCTCATCTAGGATGCTGGACACTGAAGAACGAAATGGTCTCCCAGGTGGGTTAGAGAAAGTGCCCCGAGACCTGGCAGTGCACTTTTTCATAAACTGTCCCCCTAGTGGAATAGTTTTGGAAAGCTATGCTTTTCCTATCCACCAGGAGGGTTAAGGAAGCTTAATAACTTAAGCTCTCCTGCTAACAATTTCTTTTCCAGATACTGCTTGATGTTGCCATGTTTAAAAGGCAAGTCTTTTAAAAAAATGTTAATATGAATATGTCATACCCTTGCTTAAAGTCTCCAGTGAGTCCTTTCAGAATGAAGCCCAAACACCTTTCATTGTTCAATAAATCTACCATCTCATCCCAACCTACCTGGAGAGCTCCATTTCTTGATACTATTTCCCGTTCCTTCAACTGCTGCCTCAGTACACCCTCCACTTCATGGAGAACCTGCCATTAGTTATCCTTCCCTCTCAGACTGGGAGATAAGCATGAGGACATGGGCATGTTTTTGTTCACAAGAGCACTGTGAATGACAGAGCAGAAGATACTTCCTAATGTGATTTAAATCTCACCAGTCCAAGATCTGGAGTGACCAAACCCATGGGTAGTAAAATATCTTTATAGGCAGCTAGGGTGGTTGAGAGTCCCTTGGACTGCAAGGAGATCCAACCAGTCCATCCTAAAGGAAATCAGTCCTGAATATTCACTGGAAAGACTGATGTTGAAGCTGAAGCTCCAATACTTTGGCCACCTGATGTGAAGAACTGACTCCTTGGAAAAGACCTTGATACTAGGAAAGACTGAAGGCAGGAGGAGAAGGAGATGACAGATGATGAGATGGTGGATGGCATCACCGACTCAATGAACATGAGTTTGAGTAAACTCTGGGAGTTGGTGATGGACAGGGAGGCTTGGTGTTCTGCAGTCCCTGGGGTCACACAGAGTCGGACCTGACTGAGCAGCTGAACTGAACTGAGAACCCTGCAGTGAACAAATCTATAGGCAGCATTTTCCAGCAGCATTTCCTCGCTTCCTGTCTCTGTGTCACATTTTGGTAATTCTCAAAATATTTCCAACTTTTCCATTATTACTGTATTTGTTGTGGTGATCTATGATCAACTATCTTTCNGCATTTCCTCACTTCCTGTCTCTGTGTCACATTTTGGTAATTCTCAAAATATTTCCAACTTTTCCATTATTACTGTATTTGTTGTGGTGATCTATGATCAACTATCTTTCATACTGCTACTGCTGCTAAGTCACTTCAGTCGTGTCCTACTCTGTGTGACCCCATAGATGGCAGCCCACCAGGCTCCCCCGTCCCTGGGAGTCTCCAGGCAAGAATACTGGAGTGGGTTGCCATTTCCTTCTCCATACTTTCATACTGCTGCTGAGTCACTTCAGTCGTGTCCGACTCTGTGTGACCCCATAGATGATAGGCCACCGGGCTCCCACGTCCCTGGGATTCTCCAGGCAAGAGTACTGGAGTGGGCTGCCATTGCCTTCTCATACTTTCATACTACTATTGTAGATTTTTAGGACTCCATGAACTGTGCTGATGCAAGATGGCAGACTCAATGGAGAAATATTGTATGTGCTGTGACTATCTCCCCAACAGCTGTTTTCCCCATTCCCCCTTCTCTCTCCCTCTCTTTGGTCCTCCCTATTTCTTGAGACACGACAATATTGAAATTAGGCCAGTTAACAATCTGACAGTGGCTTCTAAGGGTTTAGGATAAATGAGGGTCACATATCTTTCACTTTAAGTCCAAAGCTAGAAATGATTAAGCTTAATGAGGAAGACATGTTGAAAGCCAAGACAGGCCAAAAGTTAGGCTTCTTGTGCCAGTTAGCAAAGTTGTGGGTACAAAGGAAAAGTTCTTAAAGGAAATAAAAAATGCTGCTGCGGTGAATACACAAATGATAAGAAAACGAAAGAGCCATATGCCAGTAGGGAGAACGTTTTAGTGGTCCGAATAGAAGTTCAAACAAGACACAAGATTTCCTTAAGCCAAAGCCTAATCTAGAGCAAAGCCCTACCTCTTTAACTCTATGAAGGCTGAGAGAGGTGAGGAAGCTGCTGAAGAACAGTCTGGAGCTAGCAGAGGTCAGTTCATTGGGTTGGGTTCATGAGGTTGAAGGAAAGAAGCCATCTCCAAAACATAACAGTGTAAGGTAAAGTAATAAGTGGTGATGTAGAAGTTGCAACAAGTCTTCTAGAATATCTATCTAAGATCATTAAAGAGGGGCTTCCCAGATGGCTCAATGGGTGAAGAATCCACTTGCAATGCAGAAGATGCAGGAGACCCAGGTTCAACCCCTGGGTTTGAAAGATCCTCCGGGGAAGGGCACGGCAACCCACTCTAGTGTTCTTGCCTGGAGAATCTCATGGACAGAGGAGCCTGGAGGGCTACAGTCCATAGGGTTGCAAAGAGTTGGACACAACTAAAACAGCTGAGCATGAATGAATGCACACTAAGAAACAGATTTTCATTGTAGATGAAACAGCCGCCTATTGGCAGGAGAGGTATCTAGGACTTTCATAGCTAGAGTGATTCAGAAAACAAACTGACGTGCTAGGGGCTAGTGAAGCTGGTGACGTGAAGTCACTACTCATTGATTGTTCCGAAAATCCTACAGCCTTTAAGGATTTTGCTGAATCTACTCAGTCTGTGTGCTATCAGTGGAATAACAAAGTCTGGATGACAGTGTATCTGTTGACAACACAGTATGTTTAATATTTTAAACCCACTATTGAGGTCTCTTACTCAGAAAGAAAGATTCCTTTCAGAATATTTACTGCTCATGGATGATGCCAGTGGACTCTGGGAGGTGGTGGTGGACAGGGAGGCCTGGCATGCTGCGGTTCATTGGGTCACAAAGAGTCGGTCGGATACAACTGAGCGACTGAACTGAACTGAACTCACAATGCGCCTGGTTATGCAAGAGTGCTGATGGAGATGTATGATGAGATTCGTGTTATTTTTATGCCTGCTAACACAACATCCATTCTTCAGCCCATGAATCAAAGGATAATCTAGACTTTCAAATCTTATTATTTAAGAAATACACTTCATAAGTCTCTACCTGGCAAAGATAATATCTCTGATGGATCTGGGTAAAGTCAATTGAAAGTCTTCTAGAAAGGATTCACTGTTCTAAATCCCATTAAAAACACTTATGATTCACGGGAAGAGTTTAAAATATCATTAGCAGAAGCTTAGAAAAAGTTGATTCCAACCCTCATAGATGAGGGGGTCTTTGAGGGGGTCAAGACCCCAGTAGAGGAAGTAGCTGCAGAGGTGGTGGAAATAACAGCACCAAAAACATTAGAAGTGGAGCCTGAAGATGTGACTGAATTGCAGCAGTCTCATGATAAAACTTTCACTGATATGGAGTTGCTTCTTATGAATGGGCTAAGAAAATGGTTTCTTGAGATGGACTCTACCACTGGTCAAGACTGTTGAAACAGCAAAGGATTTAGAACATTACACAAACTTAATCGGTAAAGTAGTGGCAGAGTTTGAGATAACTGACTCCAATTTTGAAAGGAGTTTTACTGTGGGTAGAATACTGTTAAACAGCATTGCATGCTACAGAGAAATCATTCATGAAAGAAATAGTCAATTGATACGGCAAACTTCATTGTTGTCTTATTTTAAGAAATTGCCAGAGCCACTCCAACCTTCAGGAATCACCACCCCAATCAATTAGGAGCCATCAACATACAGGCAAAACCCTTCACCAGTGAAAAGATTATAACTCACTAAAGGTTTGGATGATGTTTAGCAATTTTTAGCAACACAAGCAATTTAACTAAGGTATGTATATATTTTAGACATGATGCTATGTCTAATGATTGCACACTTAATAGATTACATGAAAGTGTAAATATAACTTTTATATGCTCTGAAATACCAAAAAAATTGTTGTGATTCACTTTATTAGGATGCTCACTTTATTGTAGTAGTTGGGAAACAAATCTATAATATCTCTGAGGCATGCCTGTGTCTATATTAGTTAAGTTTCTTTCAAGCATAAGCTATAGGGCTGTAGGCTGTGAATTCAATATTAATGAATCAATAATATGTATTAAATAAGAATATTTAAACAGAAACCCACATAAAACCAGGTTATGTATTGAATGATTGATGAAAACATGACCAGAGGCCTTGCGGAACCTAGCCGTGTGATTTCCTTCTAGCATTCACTAATTCAATGCTTGCAGTGACTTCACAGAACAGAAGGACTGAGCCTAAGAAGAATGGACTGTATTGTTTACATTTGACCATTTAGCAATGACTATATTATGTGTATGTTAGTTGTTTAATCAACACAAACTATTAGAATAGGTATCTTTGCAAATATATAAACATTAAAAAAAATTCTGGCAACTGGTTATTTCCTGGTAATTTTATATGGCCCAACTGTGGTAATTACATTTGCTTTTGCTTTTATAGCTCTTTGTTATAGTCTCCTGATTTTATGTGTCAATTTTGTGAAAAACAACTAAAAACAAATTGTCAAAAACTAGTGTTTTCAGGATTTTATTCCTTGGGTACTTGTGTCAGACTATTGATAAGTCTCAGGAATCTTCAATTATATTTTTGTTTGTATTTAACTTCGGTTGATTGAGCTTTTTGAGTAATGATCATAAGATAACATGATTGTTGTGGTATTGATAGAAATCAAATATATCTTTTAATTGTAGGGAGAATGACATTCTTAGTGAACCAGAAAGGGCTGTGCCGAGGTGCCTCTTGTGAAAACTCAGAAATAAGAGCCCCAGGGCTGTGTGTTCATGGACCAGCAGGAAAGTCTAGCCCCAGCTCCATGCTGTAATATAGAGTTCCTTACATCTCAGGCAGTTTAATATTTTAGAAAAGATCTGTAGAGAAACGTTATTTTTCTTCACAATTTATTTTTAATAATATTCCTTAAAAATAAATTCTTTATTTTAATTTATTGTTAGTTACTTTCTAGGCTTTATGTCTTTTTTACTTTTAATTTGTTCTTGGAAAATTTCAAGAATTTGTGGACCCCACCCTGTGTAGAGGGTTGCAAAGAGTCCAACACCACTGATGCACCTTTGCACGCGTGCACGTATGGTGTGTAATAGCCCACTATGTTCAGAAAGACAACTGAAATGTTAAGTAATAAATTTTGCCATTTAAACTATTGGCCTTTCACAGTCAATTAGAAAAATAGAGGAACACATTATACAAGTCAATTAAGACCTTGGTCTCTATGGTATGTACTGCTCAGAGATTGAGATGCAAGAAGGATATAATAGAAGGTCTATTTATAGACCTTTAGCTAAACATACAATAAACTAAGGTCTATGAATGCTGCATCCATAGCTGGTCTGGAATCTTCATGTAGCCTCTAGTTCAGGCGCTTAGAGGTGAGGAGCCTCCACCCAGACTCCACTTCCCCAGGGTGGAGTGTGAGCTCTATGCTCAGAGGCACTGGTTACACACCACAGCTGCGTGTGCACTTTCAGCACACAGCAGTGTAAAGATTCAGAAACTGTATCCCCTTCTGATGGAAAAACTCCTACAGTATTTTCTAATGCTGTGGGCCAGTGATCTTAAAAATCTTCTGTGCAACACAGAGGTTTGTTGGTTATGTTACAGAAAGGTAACATGTCAAATTTAAGATTAATTGTACATTGTCTCCCTTATTAAAATAAAAACCCCAGACCCCCTCACTTGCCAGGTTTGCTGACCTTTCTTGTGATGACAAGTAGCTACCAGTAGAGTGTTATCTAGCAGATATTTGAAATAATAAGCAAACTTAGCTTGCCCCTTCAAGGTAAAGGTCACTTTTTAATAATGGATGAGAAAGGAAATGCTTTTGAAAGACACTCATGTTACGGAAAAAGCATTTTAGGAATGTTTCTCTCATTAATGATTTAGTTGCCATAAACAGTGGGTTTCACCTGTAAAAACTCATATCTCCATATTTAAAGAAGTTGGAATTTAAAAATCTTCCAAATAATATGTTATGAATTCATTTGTTAAAAATAGTAAAAAGCAATACTGCCCAGTTAGTCTGCATGGATGAGTGACTGACACCATGGAAGATGGAAATTTACTAGCCAAATTTAAAGGAAAACTTTTTTGCATAATTGGTGGATGGGGTTGAAGGATGAGCACCATGATTTAGGAAGTACAGATAGTAAGGCACTTCTTCCATTTGGATCTCTTCTATCTTTGTAAAGTGTACAAAAAGTTATGACAGTGACTCAAATTATGAATGAAAATAAACAGAATTCTGAGCTAGGCCTTCAAATTCCTATCTTACCAAATATTAACCCAAGACTTAAAAAAAATAAGGTGGCCTCAATATTTTAAGATGAGAGAAACATAATGGGTCTTTGATTTTTAACAAGTAAAATAAATTTTACTGTTTATTTTTCATCTTTTAAATTTATATTTTTGTGTAAGTTTAATAATATGAATATATTATCAGAGCAGCATATGAATGTGGTTTATAAAAAAGATCCCATACACTGAAGATGTGNAACCCAAGACTTAAAAAAAATAAGGTGGCCTCAATCTTTTAAATTTATATTTTTGTATAAGTTTAATAATATGAATATATTATCAGAGCAGCATATGAATGTGGTTTATAAAAAAGATCCCATACACTGAAGATGTGTGTTAAAATTTTTCTGAAAGGTTTATGTAATAAACAAATTCATGGATCACTAATCTGAACGAACTATTCAGAGTAGGAAATTAAAATAAATTAGGGAGATTGGATAGATTTTTCACTTCTTTAAAAAAAAAATTTCCCAAAGAGGAGTGTTTAGGAAAAATCTTCCATTTATTACTTGTATTTTAAAAAGTGAAATGCAATTTAATACTAGCAAATTAGAAGGGATGTAATTGCAGAAGAGTAAAGCATTAAATAGAAAAAAATTTACTTGCTGCTGCTGCTGCTGCTGCTAAGTCGCTTCAGTCGTGTCCGACTCTGTGTGACCCCAGAGACGGCAGCCCACCAGGCTCCCCCGTCCCTGGGATTCTCCAGGCAAGAACATTGGAGTGGGTTGCCATTTCCTTCTCCAATGCATGAAAGTGAAAAGTGAAAGTGAAAGTGAAGTCACTCAGTCGTGTCTGACTCTGTGCGACCCCAGGGACTGCAGCCTACCAGGCTCCTCTGTCCATGGGATTTTCCAGGCAAGAGTTCTGGCACAGTGGGTTGCCATTGCCTTCTCAAACATTTTTTTTTACTTATGAACAGCTTAATACATTGTCCTTTAAGGGGGTTCCCTGATGGCCTAACGGTTAGGATTCTGGGCCTTTGTTGCCGAGGTTGGGTTCAGCCCGTCAGGGAACTGAGATCCCACAAACCACGGGCTCTGAATACCACCTTGGAGCAGTACTAGCCTGCATACCCTAACTCTCACCATTTTCTTTTTTCCATGTAACATGGCAGGTCCTTTGTACTTTTAAAAAATTCCTTCCTTTCCTGTGATAGTTATCCTCTGTAGCCATGTCTTCCTGGGCCTGGGAGGGTAACCCTGGTGCTGTCCTTACTAAAACAAAGACTTCCGTGGCCAGGGCGGGGGCACTTTGGCCTTCTCCATTTTAGTTTTGCTTTCTGGATACGTAAGGCCCGCTCCAACCCCCTGGCATTTTCAGTGTCGCACAAACATGCACTTGGTCCCTCTTCCCTCAGTACATGCTAGCTCCCGCCCACCAACTGCTTCTCCACAGTATAAAGTCATTTTAATTCTAAACCTACATTTTGTGATATTGGACATCTTTGCATGTGTAGGTCCAATCTGATTGGTCAAACTCACTATTCCTGTTTTTCTTGATTTTTACTCAGTTTCCAAACAACCACTGAAACCTCAGTATTTACTTGCAATATTGGGAGAGAATACTGATGAAAATTCTGTGTATAATTTTCCACCAAATTGTTTTCCTTAGTCATTTGGTATGTATATCAAAGGAGAAAAAGACCCAACCAAACAAAACCATACTAAAAGACCCACAAAATTCTCCAGAATGTGTGGTATTTTCCATCACCAGAGCCATCTCTCAGTCACAGGAAATGAGGTAAATTGAAACTTTTTATAAAAACTAAATCTGTTCTAGTTGCTCTAGTTTGATCACAGTGTCAACAAAGACAGTGTTAATTGTGGTTTCGTTTCTGTTGTGTGGCTGAGGCCTGGGCCCTTGAGAAGTTACACAGCAGAGGTTATCAATTTCTGTGCATGTGCCAAGACTCCCAACACACGAGATCATTCAGTGGGGGCAGTCAGGCTCAGTCCCAGACAAAATTCATGTCCGGCGCACTCCCTGACCCCTGAAAACACCCCCTCTCCATTTCTTTGTTAGTCACCAATTTCCTCCCTGCCTTCCCTACATCGCTGTATGGTCCACAGGCTTGTTGAGGGGCCTCACACAGCGTTTATTTCCCAGCAGGAAATTCCTCTCCTGCTCTCTCTTAAGAAGTGAATCAATGGAAGCTTGGCACTCATTTTGAAAAGCCGTTGGCTTCTGGGCGGCAGCAACAGTGAGCTGACTAGATCCGGCAGAGTGCAGCATGCTATTTCGTGTAGAAAGAATTTTCCAGGGAGAAAAATAGGACAAAATGGAGACAGATTATGCTTAGTTACGAAAGCAGTGACATTCTGAAGGTACATAAAAGAAGGTTCATAAAATAGAAGAAAACCTGAAAATAGAATGGTGGTAGGGGGCAAGAACTGAAGCCAGCAATGAGGTGGCAGGTAAGGGGACATCTTTCCTTCCCTAGTCTGCAGGTGCTGAACAAAGACACGGCTACATTTAGGAGTGAGAGACGGAATGTTTCTCTCAAGGGTCCAGAGCAAGACCTTGAAGATGGTCAGGAAACTGTGTCAGGCCGGGACCTCAAATGATGACCTAGATCTCTGCAAAGCTTTTTTATATTTGGCAGTCTGGATAAGCTTGTGTATTTTTTTTTTTAGAATAACATTTTTATGTGCACAATCAAAACATTTGGATTACAGAGAAAATTCATTACACTGAAATACCATTATCAAAATATTAAAGAAAAATATATGATATGATAGCATCTGCTTTTTAAAAGAACATATTAAACAATAGAATCTGGTAATGGAACTAACTGCTACCTAATTTTGAAATAGTGATGAATACAAGTTACATATTAGTATATCAACCATAACTGACACAAAGTATCTGTAATTTCTGTCATTAAAATGTTGACAGAACAAAAAAGGTGACAGAATAGCTAAGTTTATGGTGGTCTGTTCCCTATTTTATAACTGAGGAAACATTTAAGTTTCAGTTGGAGAAAAAATAGTGAAATAGTTAGTGAACATAATGATGTAACATTTTTTTCCATCCAATCCAAGTTCAAGAACCTTTAATGTTATATTCTTGGGAGTCCTTGAGCTCCAAGTTAAGAACTTCCCTAGCTACGGGCTGGAGAGGTTGGTCAAGGGACTGCCAAGGAGGGTGTCTCCAGTGGGACGGAGGCTGTAACACTGGTGAACACAGAGGCGGGTCGCAGTCTGGAATAGCAAAATATTTTTGAGATCCATTTTCTTACTCTGATTCGCAGTGCCATCAGCCGAATGCAGCCTCCTGTCTCTTGCCTTTCTCTGTGCAAAGCTTCCTGGCTCACCCTACAATCCGATCTGCTGGCCCCTCTCCAGTCCTGAGGAATGGCTTCATTCGTCGTTCAGTTATGCTTCTGGGGTTCAAAGCCATTCACTGGCTTTTCACTGCCACCCACGTGGGGCATAGCTCTTTACTGTGAATTTACGGTTTGTTGGTATCGGCTTTGGTCTGTCTTTACAGTCTAAGTCTCCATTAGTCTTCTCCGTATACCCCACGATGCAGTCAAATTGCAGTCAACCCCACTATGGTTCCTTGGTTGGATCTCAGTATATCCCTGTATAGCCTTTTCTCAGGCAGTTGCTTCCATCTCACAGTTTCTTTCACACATTATATGTGCAGAAATCTTAGTCATGCTAAAAGCTTAAGTTCAATCACCACCCATTATAAGATTAGGAACTTAGTCTTACTCAACTTGGTTTCTAGACGAATGATTATCTGTATCCTTTGCACACAAAAAGATGATTAATAAGATCATTTAAAATTAAAGAACAAGACTAAACATGTGATATTGGGGAAGTCCAAGATCATAGATTTTAAAATTTATGATGAGACTCAAGGTAGAGTGATTCAGCAGCAGGTCTAAATGAGTGAGAGAAAGACTTCTAATATCTCAGTGTAAGAAACAGGGAATTGATCAGTTATCAACAGTACATGAACCGTGAACTCCCAGATATTCAAGCTGGACTCAGAAAAGGCAGAGGAACCAGAGATCAAATTGCCAACATCTGTTGGATCATTGAAAAAGAAAGAATTCCAGAAAAACATCTGTTTCTGCTTTATTGATGATGCCAAAGCCTTTGGCTGTGTGGATCACAATAAACTGTGGAAAATTATTCAAGAGATCCACCTTACCTGCCTCCTGAGAAATCTGTACGCAGGTCAGGAAGCAACAGTTAGAACTGGACATGGAACAACAGACTGATTCCAAATTGGGAAAGGAGTACATCAAGTCTGAATATTGTCACCTTGCTTATTTAAATTATATGCAGAGTACATCATGCAAAATGCTGAGCTGAATGAAGCACAAGCTGGGATCAAGATTGCTGGGAGAAACATCAGTAACCTCAGATAAGCAGATGACACCACCCTTATGGCAGAAAGTGAAGAGGAACTAAAGAGCCTCTTGATGAAAGTGAAAAAGGAAGGAGAGTGAAAAAGTTGGCTTAAAGCTCAACATTCAGAAAACTAAAATCACGGTATCCGGTCCCATCACTTCATGGGAAATAGATGGGAAAACAAAGGAAGTGACAGACTTTATTGTGGGGGGCTCCAAAATCACTGCAGATGGTGACTGTAGTCATGAAATTAAAAGACGCTTACTCCTTTTAAGTAAGGTGGAAAGTTATGACCAACCTAGACAGTATATTGAAAAGCAGAGACGTTACTTTGCCAGCAAAGGTCCATCTAGTCAAAGCTATGGTTTTTCTAGCAGTCATGTATGGATGTGAGAGTTGGACTATAAGGAAAGCTGAGCACAGAGAATTGATGGTTTTGAACTGTGGTGTTGGATAAGACTCTTGAGAGTCCCTTGGGCTGCAAGATATTCCAACCAGTCCATCCTAAGGGAAATCAGTCCTGAATATTCACTGGAAGGACTGATGTTGAAGTTGAAACTCCAATACTTTGGCCACCTGAGGGGAAGAGCTGATTCACTGGAAAAGACCCTGATGCTGGGAAAGATTGAAGGCAGGAGAAGGGGATGGCAGAGGATGAGATGGCTGGATGGCATCACCGACTCAATGGACATGGGTTTGGGTAAACTCCAGGAGTTGGTGAGGGACAGGGAGGCCTGGCGTGCAGTCCATGGGGTCACAAAGAGTCAGACACGACTGAGTGACTGAACTGAAATGAATGGTTATCAATTGAAGGTCTTATCTCACTTTATTTAGAGCAATCTGTTTTCAATTTATTTGGCTTTACTACTTTATCATGTCCCTGTTACCATCTCCCCAACAGTGAAAAAGAGGGGAGGATGGTGATAAGAGATGAGGTTTTGCTTACTTACTGTCAGCTATGGTAGAATCAATATCAGCATCAGGTCGGAGGGTGGGGGGTCTAGAGAGTATCATTCACAGTAAGGCTATTTTTTTTCCAAGGTTCCTTTTTACATAGTTTTGGCTCCAGCTTTGCATTTCTTAGATGTTGCCTGCCTTTAACCTGTATAAAGTTCCAGATAGGAATTCTCAGGCTAACCAACTCCAGTTTTCCAGCTCCCATCACACCCATTATAGAATAAGGCAATCTCATGGCTGCTGCTATCAGACCTGATGAATTCTCTGTCCCCTATAAATTATTCAAAAGCAATTTCGACTTACCAGAAACAAATTTCCCTTTCTATGAAAAAGGCAAGCTTTGGTCATTTTCACTTTACAATAACCTAATGATACTCAAAACTAAATAGATGCATACAGGATATTTCTCAAGAAATTTGTCCTTTGAAGGCTAAACTGACCTATATTCATATCTCTTTACCAGATTCAAATGCAAGTTGATATCTCTTAGATGAAAGAGCTAGGAGAGAATTAATATTAAACTGACCTTGAGTTCTCTCAATTTCTGTTGAAAAGTTTCAAGTTGCAAATGTTCCTTCTGTGCTTCTGGAACACATTTTTCATCGCTAGAGCAGGCACTCCATTTACAAGCTCTTTGTTTTAGAATTTCTTGGGTAGAATTTTATGCAACTCATTCACTATGGTAATTCCTTGCAATACAACAAACACATCTGACCATCACACACAATGACAGTGAGTACAAAGAGACTCGGGAACGCTCGCCTGCTTTGCTTTGTCATCCCATTTGGCCTAACGAAACAGGAGGTGGCAGACCTGTGTGACTATGCAGTATTTAGGACAAAGATGACTCAGTTTAAAAGGAAACACTATCTTAGTTCTGAGGTGAAAGGACAGGTCTGCAAACAAATACCCTCCATGGAAATGATGATAAGTACATCCCAAAAGAAAAGATGCATGCGGCATGTGACTTCATGAATAATTTGCCTTAATTGCCCATTCTTAAACTTGTGCCTGCAATGCAGGAGACCAGGGTTCGATCCCTGGGCTGGGAAGGGCCCCTGGAGAACAGAATGGCAACCCACTCCGCTATTCTTGCCTGGAGAATTCCACGGACAGAGGAGCCCTACAGTCCACAGGGTCGTAAAGAGTCAGACACGACTGAGCGACTAACACAATGTCCTTCTTGAATAATTTGTCTTAACTGTCCATTCTTAAACTTGTGCCCCAAGAATTCCCATGTAGATCAAATGCACATACTCTGGCTGATTCTCCTTTTGTGATTTTAGCAGACATTGTACTGAAACAAAGAGATAAGTGTAAGCCAAGGAAATACAATGCATCCTGATGAAGCCTCTGACATTTTGGTTGAAACTGTTGAAGAGTGTCCAATCGTCTTTCAGCAAGAGGCTCCGCTGTGGTAGGTCCTTCAGCAGCTGCTGCTGTCGGCATGATGACCTGCTAGAAAAGTCTGGGAGACACTCATGTGCCTTCCCTTCACGCTCTGTGATGATTAAAGCTAGAAACCAAGCATTAAGTCTATTGGTCTAAATCGGGCAACCACAAAATCCTACTCCTTCTGCTTGTTTACTTCCATGGGGGTTTGCTTGTCTGTGGAGAGATGAGTTGGAAAACGAAGCAGACTCGGGAGAAGTGGGTATGCAGTCCAAAGTTACCCTTGCTCTTTCAGCCATGGTTTTCTGAATCAAATGCAAAGATACCGGTGGACGTGAGGCGCAGGATGGCACTCTTCACCACCCCCAATGCGTTCACGGGGTCCTCACTGCTGTGCGGCAGGATCTGAAGTCGCAGCCCCCCCAGGCCACATCTCACTAAACGAACTTTCTTCCCACTGTGTCCCTGAGAACAGGATGAGGTGAGAACTCGGTGCTCTTGAGGTGTAAAAAGTGAAAGAAAATGAAGGTGAAGTCGTTCAGTCGTGTCCAACTCTTTGGGATCCCACCAGGCTTCTCTGTCCATGGGATTCTCCAGGCAAGAGTACTGGAGTGGGTTGCCATTTTCTCCTCCAGGGGATCTTCCCAACCCAGGGATCAAACCTGGGTCTCCTGCATTGCAGGCAGACACTTTATGTTCTGAACCACCAGGGAAGCCTGTGAGAGCTTGTGAGATGTAGAAAGAGCTCATTATTGCCCACAAAATTACACCATCCACAGGCAAACTAATACTCCATCTGTGAAGAAAGCCTCACATCCTTTGTTTATTCAAATCCAGAGAGAAAAGTGCTCCTTCATATATTATAGATTTTTTTTTAAATCACAAATTATCAAAGACTATTAAAGATCTCTTTAAAACTCCCTAATGTTTCACAGGGCTTTTGGCCATGCATTAATCTTCCCTTTTTCTCCCAGAGGCACTGTAACCTCTTCCTGCTTTCAAGAAAGGACAGAGCCTGTGCTAGGAAAACGTTGAAGGCCATACTGTATGAAGAGCTGAGACACTGGGGACATGCAGATTCCACAGAGCATCAGTCCTCAGTGTTAGCGTGGACAGCATTCACTGTGTGTGTGTCTGTGTGTGTGTACACACTTATTATAATCCATATTCCTGAGCCCCAGCCCCTACAGTCAGATCTGGAAGACCCGATCTGATGTCCAGGGGTATCCAACAAGTGCTGAGGTGATTCTAATTTGTGATTTTCAGACCACATTTTGAGAAACAATGAGATGGATATAAGCAGGCTCTTTTAAAAGCTCTAAGTACGTGCAGCTTGTATTTGGAGAAGGCAATGGCACCCCACTCCAGTACCCTTGCCTGGAGAATCCCAGGGATGGCGGAGNTGAGAAACAATGAGATGGATATAAGCAGGCTCTTTTAAAAGCTCTAAGTACGTGCAGCTTGTATTTGGAGAAGGCAATGGCACCCCACTCCAGTACCCTTGCCTGGAGAATCCCAGGGATGGCGGAGCCTGGTGGGCTGCCGTCTCTGGGGTCGCACAGAGTCTGACACGACTGAAGCAACTTAGCAGCAGCAGTAGCAGCAGCTTGTATTTGGTATATTTAGTGAGTCTTTTCTGCTCCTGGTAATCCCTGCCTCCCCACAGGCCAGGGCCCGCCTGCAGGACTCACGTGTCCTTACAACATCCACGTGAGGGAAAGGAGACACACCTGGCGTGTCCCAGAGGGACGCCTCTCCTTTCCCTCGTTTCAACTTCAGTGTNTTTTTAAACAATAGGCGCGTTGTTTTCTCAGTAGAGGGCGACAGAGGAACACTGCAAGGGCAAGGGGTCTGCCTTTTGCAGCTGCTGAGGGTGCGTCTGCAGTTGGAGTCGTGGGCCTCTGGGGAAGCTCTGTCTCAGCTCTCCACCGGGACACGCTGTCCCCGGTCACCCTGGGGCTCTCGGGGGGCGTGATGCAAACCTTCCCGTGACCCTCCCCCTGCCCACCCGGGGCCCTGACGCCCTCCGCTTGCTCGCGTCCCCCGCTCCTGCGGTGCTCCCCTCCGGGGTCTCTCGTGCTCCGGGCTCCCCACTGTAGAGGAGTCTCCAGCTCCGGTGGCTCACCCGGGTACCAGCCGCCAGCTTCACTTTGCCTGCCCCGACTTGGGCTCCACAGGCTTACCTCCTGTTTGCTCTCTGACTGCAGACTAACCACCTCTGTCTCAACAAACCGGCGAGCTGCTCTGATGGCCAGGAGCTTCAGCTGCATTTCCCACGGAGAGCCTTGGAGAGGGCTGCCCTTTCTAGGTCTGCTCTCCCTTGAGCACTCTCTCTCGGTGACACAGAGTTCTCTTAGAGCCTGTGGGTGCTTGCGGGTTAGTCGCTCAGTCGTGTCCAACTCTTCGCGACCCCACGGACTATAGCCTATCAGGCTCCTCCGTCCATGGAATTCTCCAGGCCAGAATACTGGAGTGGGTTGCCATTCCCTTCTCCAGGGGATCTTCCCAACCCAAAGATCGAACTTGGGTCTTCTCGTTGCAGACAGATTCTCTACCGTCTGAGACATCATGGAAGCCATATTTATATGAAGCTTCACTTTTTAAATATCTGTATGATTGCGCCTCTTGTTTGGATTCAGACTGCTACAATTCTCTTCTCCCATCCCATAATTTTTCTTACTGCACCAATTACAATTGCATTTTTATTTGTGGGTCCATTTCCTCATGCCCGTCTCTTCCACTGATATAAGCAGAAATGGAGTGATAACAGGAGCTGTAAGTACACACAGAGTAGGCACCATGTCTTTTTTTTTTTTAATTCCCAGTGCTTAGCATAATGCCTGGCTCTTAAAAAGCACTCAATATATATTTGTTGCATGAATGAATACTGTATAGCTGAGTTGATTTTCTGCTAATTTAATCTGCTGTGTTCTTATGATGCTCCCTTAACTCTTCTCAGTCACTGCAGTCTACCCTAAAGGTTATGCATGATATATTCTGGAATTTGTTGCATTGCAAGGGATCTGACTTTGGCCCTGTGTAAACAAAATAAAGCCATATTTTTATATTCTACCATTTCCGTGTTAAACCTATTGTGGTGGTGATGCTTCCAACTGCAGTTACTCAAGATGCCTCTTTTCTTAGCTGCATCCAAACTCACTATGAGATGCATATTTCTTTTCCAAACAGGACTAGAGGTGGTTTTTTAAAAATCTATTTTAATTCTAACCACTCTACCACCACCCTTTTAATTTTTCACATAAATTCTACCCCAGGACTCAGACACACATGTCCCTACAGGGCCTAGTGAGTAATTTAAATGACTGGGCTCAGCGTGAGGAAATGAGCAGGAGTAGGGATTATGGCAGATTGGAGAGCACATGCTTCACCTGAATGCATTTCATTAAAAAATTTATGAAAACATGGTGTGAGCCAAATACAACATCTGCAGGCACCACTAGCTCCCTGATCGCCCCCTGGTTAGACTGAACCATTCTAAATCTCAAGAACCAGGAGTCTTAAAAGTGTGAGACGCTTGACATAAGGTTGCTTTACGCATGTGTTTTGCTGAGGAAGGCCATTAAAGAAAAGCTGGCATCTATTAATCCTACTGTCACTATCTCACAAAAGGAAACAAAAATTCCCATCACTGGGAGGTGGGAAGCACACACTCTCAGGATAACAAACCGTCTACTCCCTGAAAGAACAACTGGCCAGCGGGCATTACTGTTTCTATGACTCTAGATGGGAATGAACTTTGCTCCTTCAGAATGACCTTGACTGCTTACAAAAGAACATACATTTTCCAGGGCCCCACTCAGGAGGTAAGGGGGCGGGAGATAGTTCTAATATGTATTTTGGCAAACACTTCAGGGGCTTCTGAAGCATACCCAGGTTGGAACCTTCTGGTCTGTTCCCTCTTTCATACTCAGAATACAGAAAGCAAGGCTTCTCACCCGGATTGCAGAGAATCTGATTTTCCTGCACTGGAGGGAGACAGGGTTTTTGCAAAGCAGCTGACTGGCTCACATTGCCATGAAAGGCAGACACCTCCTGGTCTGTGTCACAAATAAGTGATCCACAGTGTAGAAATAAGAAGTATTCATAGTGATTCCACATACAAAATCACTCCTTATTNGACAGGGTTTTTGCAAAGCAGCTGACTGGCTCACATTGCCATGAAAGGCAGACACCTCCTGGTCTGTGTCACAAATAAGTGATCCACAGTGTAGAAATAAGAAGTATTCATAGTGATTCCACATACAAAATCACTCCTTATTTTTTAAAAAATGTATTGATTTCTTTATATACATATAGATAGATATATTGGAGAAGGAAATGGCAATCCACTCCAGTATTTCTTGCCTGGGAAAATCCCATGGACACAGGAAGGAGCCTGGTGGGCTATAGTCCATGGGGTCGCAAAGAGTCGGACACGACTGAGTGCCTAGGCATACAGATAGATATATAGATATTCCTTGTTACAGAGAGGAATTAATGTCTTTGTTAAAATATATAAAATACCCCCCAAACCATTAAAATGAAGAAACGAGGGCAATATAATTTGGGGGAGAAGCCAGTAGGGCAGAGGATACAGGAAGCAGTGGGCCCTCTCTTGACTGGGCGGCTGTCTGTCTCCCTAGAGGAGGCAGCCACTGTTCAGCTGGAGACTTTTAACTGGACATCGGAATTTCTGTGCAGATTCTCTGAAATGTATGATGCTTGGATGTGATTTTTAAAAAAATTAAACATCGCATTACATGTTGCTGTTGTTTAGTCGTGAAGTCGTGTCCAACTCTTGCGATCCTGTGGCTGGTAGCCCACCAGGCCCCTCAGTCTTATGGGATTTCCTAGGCAACAATACTGGAGTGGGTTGCCATTTCCTTCTCTAGAGGATCTTCCCGACCCAGGGATCCAACCTGCATTTTCCACGTCCCCTGCGCTGAGCCACCTGGGAATTACATGGAATATTGATTGCATGGCGGTGGTGGTTTAGTTGCTAAGTTGTGTCTGACTCTTGTGACCCCGTGGACTGTAGCCCACCAGGCTCCTCTGTCCATGGGATTCTCCAGGCAAGAATATTGGAGTGGGTTGCCATTTCCTCATCCAGGGGATCTCCTCAGCCCAGGGATGGAACCTGGGTTTCCTGCACCGCAGGCAGATTCTCTACCAACTGAGCTCCCAGTGAAGCCCTGGTGTTGTATTGCATAGGACAGAGAAAACCCTTTTGCCCACAGGACACGGCCTGCTGGTTGGTTGTTTACACTGTGGGCTAAAGTCACCCCAAGTCCCTTCCCCAGACCTGCAGGCCCAGGCCTCACCTCAGACTTGGCTGAAACACGGGGAGAAACACTGGGGAAGAAGACCAGAGCTCATATTCTGAGAACATTGCCCAGAAGCATTCAACCTTCACCTATGGTTAGAAATCGCTGCTCTGCGGGGGCCTAGGTGAGGAGATGAAATATATTCTCAGGTCCTCTGCTTCAGAAGCCTCGCCGACACCAGCCCCTGTTACCTAGGAAACAGTGCCCGCACACGTGGGCCAGCGAGGTGTTAGCTGTGCTTTGCCTTAGTCGGCCTTGATTTCTCTAGGGCACTAGGTATATGGTTTCGCTCTTATTTTCTTGACTTTGATAAGAGAGTTTTCACAGAGCGCCTGAAAATAGGAATAAATGAGATAGAAACTCATGCCAGCCTTGATTTATGCAGCCGCAGAGAAAATAAATTACACTCCTCTGAACCTCTGGAGTAGGAAAAGTTCTTTAGAAGTCACAGGAGAGAGCCCTGTTTCTGGAATCCTGCACCACGTGCAGGACCTGACAGGACAATCCTTTGTCAGTGCTTACAGGACAATCCTTTGTCAATGTACCCAGCACGCTCCGCAGAGCTGCGTGGTCTTACCCGCCCCAGCCCTCCGCCTTCCCCTCAGTCTACCTTCTTGTGCCTGTAATACTGGAGGCAGCCATCATTCTTCAGCACGAACCACCGCTTCCTCCAGCCCTTCATGAACCCGGAGTGTGTCCTCTTATGCAGATAGCCACGGCAGGCGGGCCGGGGGGTGTTGGGACAGCGGCTGATGTCGGATCCCACCAGCAGAGTCAAGAGGTCTGGACCTGGAGGGGTGAGTGTGAGATAGGTGAATGGTACCTGACTCGGCTGCAAATCTTAAACCAACTGCAAGGACTCTTGCTTTCCAGAAGGAATGAATGGAAAAGAGATTGTAGTTTCTGTAAATGGAATCAATGAGATAGAATTCTACCACTGGCATGGATCCAAGAGTTCTCCAGTAGTGAAACTCTCAAGTCAAATAGGAGAATGAAAACTGGGGAGGTCCAATGTCTTCTCTGAGGACCTAGAGCTCATAAGTTCAGTTTGGCTCAGCCGATCAGTCGTGTCTGATTCTTTGCAACCCCATGGACCACAGCACGCTAGGTCTCCCTGTCTATCACCAACTCCCAGAGTCCACCCATACTCATGTCCACTGAGTCGGTGGTGCCATCCAACCATCTCATCCTCTATCGTTCCCTTCTCCTCCTGCCTTCAATCTTTCTCAGCATCAGGGTCTTTTCAAATGAGTCAGCTCTTCACATCAGGTGGCCAAAGTATTGGAGTTTCAGCTTCAACATCAGTCCTTCCAATGAACACCCAGGACCAATTTCCTTTAAGGGTTGAATCAAATGTGAGATCTGGTTTACCTGGTTCTAAGACAGAATTCTTCCTCTTCAACCACGTGGCCTAGTTGGGTCTGATTATGGATAACTTGGGTCTGCTCATTCTGTCTGTAACAACAGCAAGCTAAGTATTGGACGTATTTTGATTTACACCCAAAGAAGGATGATGGGTGATGTTTGGCTTTTCCATCTCACTTTTATTCAGGATGATTAGCTTCTTTGATCTGTGTTAGCTAAAGGGAGGGTCTGAACCACTGCCAATGTATGTTGCCAATGTCCTCTCTGATCAAAATTAATTACTCACCTTTGAACTTGACCGGAAGTCTAAGAGGCTTGAAGCATACATGTCTTTTACCCTATCTTCTTGCCAACCTGGATTAGTACCGAGGATTGGACCCAGAGCTTTCAGTGTCTGGCTTTCTTAGACTGTCTTTTTCACTCCTTGCTTCTTAGAGTACCTGGACTTCAAGTCCCCTTTTCTATGGAACTGGTTTGGTTAAGAGCTTCAGAAAAATTGTCCCTGTCCCCGATAACATGAGGTCAGTGTGTACCAACTGTGCTTCAATGGCGCCAGCATGGACACAGACTTTGATCACATGCCTACCTCTTGATGCCTCAAGAAAATTCTCTGAATGTCACTCAGACAGACAGCAACCCTGACATGCTTTGAAGACTGCAAATGGGGTATGACTTCATTTACAATTCCTCTGAGATGGAGGCCATATCCCTGAAGGGGTACATTTGGCCTTGGCAGCGCTGACTTCATCATGATGTCTGACATTGAGATTACTGATCTGTTTAGAGCTGTCTATGGAAATGGGGGTCAATGAGGAGACTCCTCTTATATAAATGACAAGCTCCAACCCAGGGGATCATTCCTGGCTGAGCCACATGGCCCTGAAAATAAAGATCTGTCCCAGAAAGGCTGACACAGTCTTAACTTTAGCAGCACGCAAAGCACCTTGGTAATTAAATAACTCTGCGTGTCAAGAAAATTCTTCATTGCCATGTAAATACATTTTAATTTATTGAACTGCCCTTAAGCTCCTGTCAAAAACACATCCAGAAAAATTAGAAGAAATGCTCCAGATTGACCAGCCACCCACAAATGTCTTTGTCTTTGGACTCCAGTCCCCAAAGAACTGTACTCCTGGACTAATATGCATAGCTGATGCATCTGCCAACTTATTTATGCGCTGCCACAGCGGGCCGCCCCTCGAGGTCATTTTCCTCTTGCTTACAAAGACTGCATATGGGTTTCTCTGATACCAATCAAGCTAAACTTGAGTTTCAGCTGGCCAAAAACATAACTTGGTGCACCAGAAAATTCTCTCTGGGGCAGGGATACAGATGGTCCTGCTGCACCATGGTGTCATTATATTAGAAGCAAAGTATTTCACTTTCAGAGTTAGGACATGAGTCTGATGTTTGGGGAGTTACCGAGTTCCAAACAGCTGTTAGGTGGTGGTGATGCTATACTCTCTGCAGGTTCATACTGGGCCAGGAGGACCGGGACCTGACATCTACAGAGACGTTAGACTTCTGATGCTATCTTCACATTTGATTATTTATACGCAGTCATCTTAATGTGTATGCTAAAATAATTAAATATTAAGTTTGTTGTTCAGTCGCTAAGCTGTATCCGACACTTTGCAACCCCGTGGACTGCAGCATGCCAGGCCTCACTGTTCATCACAGTCTCCTGGAGCTTGCTCAAACTCATGTCCATTGAGTCGTGATGCCATCCAACCATCTCATCCTCTGTTGTCCCCTTCTCCTCCCGCCTTCCAGCTTTCCCAGTAGGGTCTTTTCCAATGAGTCAGTTCTTTGCATCAGGTGGCCAAAGTATTGGAGTTTCAGCTTCAGCACCAGTCCTTCCAATGAATAATCAGGATCGATTTCCTTTAGGATGGACTGGTTGGATCTCCTTGAAGGGCATTTCTGGAGGAGGAAATGGCAACCCATTCCAGTATTCTTGCAAAAGCCAAAAAGTGTTCAGTACGAACAATTAAACACTTCTGGTTCTGCTATTATTTCTTTATTAATTTACTGGGTGCCTGAAACGTGTCAGTGTCCTAGTTCAGAGCTTCTGAAGCTAAGTGCAGATACAAATCACCCAGCGGGTTTCTTAAGTGCACATCCTCATTCGGTAGGTGTGGGATGGGCCTGAGATTCCGCATTTGTAAGCAGCCCTCAGGTAAAGCTGGACCACAGCTGAAGTGGCGAGTCCTGAGAAAGTCTCAGCTGCTGAGAGGCTCTGTTCATGAGCACAGTCTTCGTCAGCAACCAGCGCGCTTCTGCCTTTCCTTGACTCTGATTTCGCTTCCCCTGGATGCGTTCATTTTCACCCCCAATACTTTGCAACAACAGAGTCCTGAGTTCCACACCCCTCCTC
>SJYW01012355.1:75717-88851 GCA_006410735.1 Raphicerus campestris | reverse complement strand
ACTAAAACAAGATTTATTTTCTTCAGTCTAGTTCAGTTCCTCAGTCATGTCTGACTCTTTGTGACCTGATGAGTTGCAGCACACCAGGCTTCCCTGTCCTTCAAATCTCCCAGAGCATGCTCAAACTCATGTCCATTGAGTCGGTGATGCCATCCAACCATCTCATCCTCTGTCATCCCCTTCTCCTCCTGCCTTAAGTCTTTCCTAGCATCAGAGTCTTTTCCAATAAGTCAGTTCTTTGCATCAGGTGGCCAAAGTGTTGGAGTTTCAGCTTCAGCATCAGTCCTTCTAGTCAATATTCAGGACTGATTTCCTTTAGGATGGACTTGTTGGATCTCCTTGCAGTCCAAGGGACTCTCGAGAGTCTTCTCCAACACCACAGTTCAAAAGCATCTATTCTTTGGTGCTCAGCTTTCTTTATAGTCCAACTCTCACATCCATACATGACTACTGGAAAAACCATAGCTTTGACTAGATGGACCTTTTTGGTAAAGTAATGTCTCTGCTTTTTAATATGCTGTCTGGCTTGGTCATAGCTTTTCTTCCAAAGGGGAAAGTGAATTCTATTTTTATGGCTGCAGTCACCATCTGCAGTGATTTTGGAGCCCAAGAAAATAGTCTCTCACTTTTTCCATTGTTTCCTCATCTATTTGCTGCCATGAAGTGATGGGACCTGATGCCATGATCTTCCTTTTCTGAATGTTGAGCTTTAAGCCAACTTTTTCACTCTCCTCTTTCACTTTCAAGAGGCTCTTTAGTTCTTCTTCACTTTCTGCCATCAGAGTGGTGTCATCTGCGTATCTGTGGGTATTGATATTTCTCCTGGCAGTCTTGATTTCAGCTTGCCCTTTATCCAGCCTGGCATTTCTCATCATGTACTCTGTATATAAGTTAAATAAGCAGGGTGAAAATATACAGCCTCGATGTACTCCTTTCTCAAATTGGAACCAGTCTGTTGTTCCATGTCCAGTTTTAGCTATTGCTTCTTGACCTGCATACAGATTTCATCAGGAGGCAAGTAAGGTATCCCAGTCTTCCCTTCTCTTTAAGTTTGTTGTGATCCATGCAGTTAAAGGCTTTGGCATAGTCAATAAAGCAGAAGTAGATGTTTTTTTCTGGAATTCTCTTGCTTTTTCTATGATCCAGCAGATGTTGGCAATTTGATCTCTGGTTCCTCTGCCTTTTCTGAATACAGCTTGAACATCTGGAAGTTCATGGTACACATAACTGTTGAAGCCTGTCTTGTAGAATTTTGAGCACTACTTTGCTAGCATGTGAGATGACTGCAGTTGTGTGGTAGTTTGAACATTCTTTTTCATTGACTTTCTTTGAGATTAATGAAAACTTTCCAGTCCTGTGGCCATTGCTGAGTTTTCCAAATTTGCTGGCATATTGAGTGCAACACTTTGACAGCATCATCATTTAGGATTTGAAATAGCTCAACTGGATTTCTGTCACCTACACTAGCTTTGTTTGTAGTGATGCTTCCTAAGGCTCACTTGACTTTGCACTCCAGGATGTCTGGTTCTAGGTGAGTAATCACACCATTGTGGTTGTCTGGGTCATTAAGTTCTTTTTTGCATAGTTTTTCTGCGTATTTTTGCTACCTCTTCTTAATATCTTCTGCTTCTCTTTGGTCCATACCATTTGTGTCCTTTATCGAGCCCATCTTTGCATGCAGTGTTTCCTTGGTATCACTAATTTTCTTGAAGAGATCTCTAGTCTTTCCCATTCTGTTGTTTTCCTCTATTTCTTTGCACTGATCACTGAGGAAGGCTTTCTTATCTTTCCTTGCTATTTAGATCTCTGAATTCAGATGAGTATATCTTTCCTTTTCTCCTTTGCCTTTTGCTTCTTTTCTCAGCTATTTTTAAGGCCTCCTCAGACAGCCATTTTGCCTTTTGCATTTCTTTTTCTTGGGGATTGGCTTTGATCACTGCCTCCTGTACAGTGTCACNTTAGATCTCTGAATTCAGATGAGTATATCTTTCCTTTTCTCCTTTGCCTTTTGCTTCTTTTCTCAGCTATTTTTAAGGCCTCCTCAGACAGCCATTTTGCCTTTTGCATTTCTTTTTCTTGGGGATTGGCTTTGATCACTGCCTCCTGTACAGTGTCACAAACCTCCATCCATAGTTCTTCAGGCACTCTGTCTATTATATCTAATCCTTTTAATCTATTTGTTATGTCTACTGTATAATTGTAAGGGATTTGATTTAGGTTATCCCTGAATGGTCTAGTGGTTTTCCCTACTTTCTTCAGTTTAAGTCTGAATTTGGGAATAAGGAGTTCATGATCTGAGCCACAGTCAGCTCCTGGTCTTGTTTTTGCTGACTGGTTAGAGCTTCTCCATCTTTGGCTGCAAAGACTATAATCAATCTGATTTTGGTGTTGACCATCTGGTGATGTCCATGTGCAGAGTCTTCTCTTGTGTTGTTGGAAGAGGGTGTTTGCTATGACCAGTGCATTCTCTTGGCAAAACTCTGTTAGCCTTTTCCTTGCTTAATTTTGTACTCCAAGGCCAAATTTGCTTGTTACTCCAGGTGTTTCTTGACTTCCTACTTTTGCATTCCAGTCCCCTATGATGAAAAGAGCATCTTTTTGGGGTGTTAGTTCTAGACGGTCTTGTATGTCTTCATAGAACCATTCAACTGAATCTTCTCTGGTATTAGTGGTTGGGGCATAGACTTGGATTACTGTGATCTTGAATGGTTTGCCATGGAAACAAATTTTCTCAGGTGGAAAGAAAATTTTCAACGACTGCAAATTAATCAAATAAAAGGCCAAGAAAAGCATGAATGGCAGTTCAAGAATAAGGCTATCTAGGAAATCCAGATTGGAGTAATTCACCTTAGTAAAATTTTGTCTATTTACTTACCCCAAGACTAGGGAAGATTTGAGTATATTGAGAACAAAACCTCCACCCTCTTTTACAGCTTGGAAACTAAAAACCAAAACCACTTACTTCCACACATCTTATTGTCTAAATTACACACCTTGTTTCACATTATCAATACATTTTATAGTCTAGAAGACCCTTGACTGGGCAAATATCTTTATTGTTCATTACAGGTACTTCTNGAAACTAAAAACCAAAACCACTTACTTCCACACATCTTATTGTCTAAATTACACACCTTGTTTCACATTATCAATACATTTTATAGTCTAGAAGACCCTTGACTGGGCAAATATCTTTATTGTTCATTACAGGTACTTCTCGCCCAACCATCAACTCTTCAACAAAATGCATCAACAGATAGCTCATTTCCTTAGTCTCTTTGAAATTCTCAAAATCCCCCCTTTGTCATTTCTGCAAGACCTGATCTTTTAAATCATGATCCTTACCCAGTTTTAATCAAGCTTGCACACTGAAACACCTGCCTTAAATCAAGTTTCTAATTGTCAATAAAATAAGACTTTGTCTTTCCCCACTCTGAAGCACTACCAGACCTCTGTTGAGGGGTGTCCTCTCTTATCTCTGTAAGCCATGGACAGCTGTGTCGTATCAGTTTTATTGTAGGTGATATTTAATCATTGCTGTCGTGTCCGACTCTTTGTGATCCATGGACTGCAGCATTCCAGGCTTCCGTGTTCTTCATTATCTCCTGGAGTTTGCTCAAACTCATGTCCATTGAGTGAGTGATGCCATTCAACCGTCACATCCCCTGTTATCCCCTTCTCCTCTGCCTTCATTCTTTCCCAGCATCGGGGTCTTTTCCAGTGAGTCAGTTCTTCACATCAGGTGGCCAAAGTATTGTAGTTTCAGCTNAAAAAAAAAAATTTCTAGTACAAAGATGTCCAAACTCTTCAAGGCAATCTATACTCTGAAAAAATGACAAAATCCTGGCCTAAAGTAGCAATAGTATAATCACAATGGTATTGAATTATTAAAAACTCATAGCTCTAGGAGAGTCAAATCCACCTAAAGACTTACAGATTCAAAAAGCTAATATAAACATTTTCACTTCTGAACTGCTTTCCTGTTTGTTTGTTTGTTTGTTTTTGTATGTGAACAGAGCTTTCCACAAAGAATAACTTTCCTGAATTCATCCTTTCATTCAACAAACATTCACTGAATCCCTACTTTTCAGGCAGGCACTGTTCAGGTGCTCTGGATATAACAAAGATCAAAACAGAACAAAAAAAAATCATGCTCTCATGACTGCATTCTAGGGAGAGAAATCAGAAGAAATAAAGTAATTAAATGCATGACACAGTCACAGGGGAAGCTGCTGTGTGTGAAAGCAGACACGGGAAAGGAATGCAGTACGCCCAGGCTGGAGTGGACAGGGCTCGGCTTGCAGTCATTAATTGAGTGGCCTGAGGGGGCCTCGCAGAGAAGGTGCTAGGTGAGCAAAGACTTGAAGAATGAGTGTGAACCGTGTGCACGTTTGGAGGAAGAGGAGTCCAGGTCCTGGGGGTCGGACTAGGGAGGACCGATATGGGCTGGAGCCTGCCCAAGTGAAGGACTGATGTGGGCACTTTCCTGGCAGATTCCAGCAGCTCGAGAAAGTCAGTGCGGCTGGAACAGAGTGATCTGGGGAAGAGAAGTAAAGAGAGGAAGGAGAGAGTTGTAGGAACAGCCTTTTAACACAGCACAGTGATACCAGGAACTGGTAGCTGGAACTGTGCACCAAATGGGACGATTTCAAAGTCTAAGGAAGCACAGGATCAGCTCTGGGAGGACTCTGACTTGAATTATTGATTTTCTTAAGGAAATAGGCCATTTTGGGAAAGGCAGTTCAGGGAGGAGCATGTCCATGGAGGAGGAGTCACCCTGGGAGAAATATTCATCCAGGTGAGCACACACATGCTCTGGGAGACACCAGTGCTGTTATTGCAAATCGGCTTCCTGCAGACTGAAATAACCGTGGACTGAAACAAATGCACGGGTTAATGCCATTGATTCTGGTGTCTAGGGGTGGGCGGGCAGCTGGGCAGCCATTGCTGTGACATGGATCTTCACCTTAGGGGGTTCATATTAAGCAGATGACTCTATGTGTTGTTTGAGGGCATTTAATTTTCTGCAAAGTAAATTTCACATTTCGTGCTGACACTTCTGTTCCTTTGTGTTTTATTTCTACTTCTAAATCTTATTCTATTAAAAACTTAGGGCTAGAACAGCAACGAAGAAAAGGCAGCGTCTTGACTAAGTTTCGTCCTTCCAAATCTCATCTGTGGCTGCATTAGGAATGTTCTGGCAGTTTGGAAGAAGTTTTTACTTTTTCATGGGCTTTCCTGGTGGCTCCGTTGGTAAAGAATCCGCCTGCAATGCGGGATATCTGGGTTCAATCCTTACATTTTCAAGATGCATTTAATGTAGAATAATTATACAATGTAGAATAATGCTAACCTTAAGCAGAAAATATTTGGGCTTATTGAAGAAAAACAAGAAGGGCCTCCAATGATATGATGAGGATCCAAGATTAAAAGCAGACAGGCAGTATTATGTACTTAGGAAGGAGCTTCTATCTTAGCTGTCTTCAAGAGAGCTTCTGGGTTCTATCAGTGGTTTAAAAATGGCCAACCAATCCACAAGGGAGGTCAGAGGTCTGCTTGTGGTCAGAGGTCCCTAGGATGGCTCAGTGAGGATTAGCCATGACTGTTTCTGCTTTTTGTCCTTTGCTTTAATTACTATTCCACATGGCCTCCTGAACATGTATGCTGTGCTTCTGCAATGACACCACAAGGTTTAAAAACACATTTTATCACAAACATTTTCTTCCAATTCTACTGAACATGCTTAGCTTGCAAGAAGGAAGAAATGGCAGATTATTTAAGAGTGGCAAAAGGCTAACGTTTCCCACAAAATTGATTTGGCAATACATCAACCTTTTAAAGAGAAATCGATTTTTTTTTAAACTTTGTATTAAACTGCAGTCTTGGTAATTTTGCTATGCACTATTTATGGGTGGGGTAGGTGATAATGGAAAAAGCAGGCTGATATATGCTTGCCCGTATTCATCTAACTCTAAAATACTCAATATATCTTCAGCCATAAAGAAAAAAAATCCCAAGCAATAAAAAAAGACTTCCCAAAGGTCAAACAAGTAAAAACAGTGAGAGTTAAAGATTCTATACAGCCCACTATACCTTTCAGAGCTTTCTGCTTCTGAGGGGAGAACAGGATGTCTATTTGGTGATCGTAAGTTTCCTTTGGGTCATTCTTATTTTCTTCAGGGTTTGGCTTTGTTGATGCAGTCCACTGGCACCCTTCTGGCTCCTGTTTACAAGTGGTTAGTCCAAAGCTTTGTTCATCCTGGCTACCATACTGGTGCACATCATCGGTCAGGGCTTTCTCAATAAGGAACAGGTTATCTGTAGCGCACATTGCACAGCTGAACTCAGCACTGTCTGGAAAATCTGTCTGAAAATAGACCTCATCCTGATTCTTCTTTGCTAGGTCTTCAAAATCTCTGTAGCATGCGTTCTTTACTGCTGGCATAATTATGTGGAATTTGTCTTTTTCAACATTTCCCAGAGAGCTGGGAGGCTCTTTAGGATTTTTCATTCCCATGGAATAATTAGAGTAAACAGTGTCTTCTTTATCACCTCGAATAATTGATCTTTGGTCTAACTCATCAGCTATTGATGTCATCGCTGGTACTTTTGTGTTGCTGGGGACCGCTGTGTCTGGATGGCTTGCCTGAGACCCTGTCTGACCCTGCTGTGTGGTGATGCAGCTGCTACTGTGGAGTGGCTGGCCAGCAGAGGGGTTGCCGGAGGATGCGATGCTGAGAGGTGGATGCGGGGTCCCCTTCACTTCCAGTGGTTGCTGTGCTTTTGTATGAGAGTCACTATGTAAAGTGTTTCCAAAGTCTGTCTCAGTCACATCAATAAGCCCTTCCCCATAGTCTTTCAAAACTTCAGCGCAGTGATTAAAGGAAAAGAGGTCCCCAGGGGTTTCTTTAGGTTCTGAGTGTCCAGAGGCCCAGGGTGATGGGCTGAAAGAAGTGGAAGACTTCAGAACATTTTGAATAGAAGGGAAAGATAAAGAATCTGAGTTCTTATAGCAATCGGCAGGTGGAATTTTGCTGCCTTTGCAGTAAATGTTGGATGCCTTTTCTCCCACAAACTGCACGCTCAGAGAAGACGAACCAAAGTCAGAGCCTTTACCATCTTGAACTGGAAAGATGTCAGTAATGGAACTTGGCAAATAATTTATTCCTTCTGGGCTGGGCTGTGTATCTGGGTCCGATGTGATCTTTTCTGGTTTATCTGAGATGATTTTTCTGTCTCTGTTCACATCTATAGGGTCCTCAAAAGGTTTTTTACTTAAGTCGGAATCGCTTAAGCTCCTGGTCTTTAAGGTACCACGTGAAGTAGGAAGAATGTTTGTGAGAAGAGTCTCAGCCTCAGAGACGCGTTTCTTTTGGGGGGTATTCTTACCAATTGCACAGTTCTTTTGCTGAAAGATGGCAGACTCTACCGCACAGTCATCTGAGGCAGAGGGTACTGTGTCAGGCTTACCCTTCTCGCTGTCAGGGCTTGAGCACAGAGAAACCACAACTGTATCAAAGTTCTCCTCCTTCTGGAGAGCAAACCCAGTGGGGGGAGAGACGCGCCAGCAACCTNATGGCAGACTCTACTGCACAGTCATCTGAGGCTGAGGGTACTGTGTCAGGCTTACCCTTCTCGCTGTCAGAGCTTGAGCACAGAGAAACCACAACTGTATCAAAATTCTCCTCCTTCTGGAGAGCAAACCCAGTGGGGGGAGAGACGCGCCAGCAACCTGAACTGCGATGCTCGTCTTCCAGCTGCCACTTCTCAGGGTGCCCAGTATCGGACTCTGCAGAAGACTTGGGCCCTTCTTCAGCTGAGTGGCTGGAGGCAAGGGTTCTGTTTTTTGCTGTTTTCCCACTTTTTGGCAGACGCGCTATATTTATTAGTACATTCTCTTTCTTACTCACATATTTGATTTTAATTCCTTTTCCTATGATGCTAACTTTCAGTGAGGGGCTCTCAGTTCTGGCAATTTTCCCTTCAGATTTAGATGACGCTTTGGGTTGTCCTTCTTCCGCTGATAGATTCTTGTACTTCGAAGAGCAGCTTGTAGAAGTGTAGCATCTCTGAAAGTGTCTGACAGAGGAACACGGGTGCCATCTTGAACTCGTCTTTTTCGTTGGGAGCCGTCTTGCTGTTTGACAGAAACAGCTGTTCTTGATTGCTACTNGAAGAGGTGTAGCATCTCTGAAAGTGTCTGACAGAGGAACACGGGTGCCATCTTGAACACGTCTTTTTTGTTGGGAGCCGTCTTGCTGTTTGACAGAAACAGCTGTTCTTGATTGCTACTTGTACATGCACAACCCCACACTTCACATCTGTCGTAGTTTTGCCTTTTGATGGTTGAAGGGCCTCTGATGTGTTTGGGAAATCCCGCAGTGCAATTTTTCCTGATAATGGTTCTTCGCAGTCATTGAACGTGACCACTGGTAAGACTTTGTCTGATTGATCAGAAAGGGATGAAGGAGGCTCATCCTTTTCCTTAATTATTTTGCTTTCAGAGGGGGGGGGTTGTTTCTTATCTTCAGGGAGAAAAGGAGACTTCTGCTTTCTGCCCTTAGAAGCAGACGTTTGCTCATCTCCACTTTCCTGAGATTTTCCTAATGCCCCAGTCTGATGAAGTAAAGCTCCTGTGGTGTCTCCTTTGACTTCTTTTTCAAGATCTTTTATGTTTTTTTGGCATGCTTGGTCAGCAGCCTGAGGTTCACCTAAAGAAGAAGCAAAAAAAGAAAAGTTTTCTGTGTCCATTTAGAAAGCAGCTGTTCCAAATTCTAGGATGAAATTCAATGCATATCTTTTGTAAGTATTTTGAGTAGCATTTTCCATTCATTCCTGGTATGTCACGGTATTTTCCACAGACATTCATTTCTAATAAATATGTCATTTTAAATCAATTATCTTAGAATGCAAAATATCACTTGGTAGTTATAGGAAGTAGGAATCTAAGTTAAGTTTTACTCTGAAGTAGAGACTTCCAAGCTGGGTGAAATAAAAATTTCAGAGCAAATTTATGCAAATGAATTTTAAGAGACTTCTTGATAATGAGCCAGTTGCCATGGTCAGCTATTTGGCCCCAAAACTGACACCTTATAACCTTTACTCCTCTGCTTTATAATATTAGAATATTTTGCTTGACAGATTTGCAAACATGAGCATGAAGTATTGTATCTTGTGTAACAAACAGCAGACAAAATACAAAGATTTCAACTTATGTTTTAAATGTCTGAAAGAGAGTATTTCAAAGGGAAAAGAAAAGAACGAGCAACAGATAAATAATGATATCATGGAAATCTATGAACCAGGTGTCCACAAGGATATCTTTATTAAGCTAATTAAGATAAAAATAGGAAAAGTAGTATTTATAATTGTTTTAAATAGTATTTTATATATACTTTTATATTTTAATAAAATTATATAAATGCTTATATATAAAGAATAAATAAATAAATTCTCTTCAATAAGATAAAGGAAAATATCCTACCAACATTTTGTTAGTGGTGGCATAGAAGTTTGGGATGCAGAAAAATAATTGCTGTTTCATAATCAAATAAAGACTCATATATTTAGGAATTATTACTTCCAATTTCAGGAGAGGTGTACAGACTTCTGATTTGACATATAGGTTCTCGAACATACTGAAGGTCCTTGGAGAGTCCAACCATTCCCATTTGTCTATTTGTCTCTCTTTTAGTCTGAGAGAATGGCTTTTCTTATAGCAAGTACTCAGTGGGCCTGATTATAGTCTGAGAGCTGTCACGTGGAAGTTGTATGAGAAAAGACGTGGAGACACGGCTCTCTGACGCCCAGTTACAGCAGGTTACAGACTGGTAGCCTGCCTTCCAGAATTGTAGACTACAATTTTATCTCAACACCCTCTTGCGAAGAACATTATATAGCCATTTTCAGTCTGATAATTTTACAGCTTATAGCCACTTTAAGTGGTCTATACTTCAGTTTCTGCAAGTAGGAGATATATTTGAGACAGTTACATAGGAATGCATTGATAAGAGAGTCTAAGAATAGGGACTTTAATAGCCTTTGTTTAAATATGTAAATATTTTTATTTGAATTATCACATGTAATTCATATAATTGATAATGCAGAAATGTATATATAGTAACAATTGACCAAATTTCTAAATCATTCTATAATATATATGTGGATTTATCTTCCTATTTTCATAGCTATTCCTGTGATAAAGATAAAGATACATAAACCAGGTAATTCACTTTTTATGTACTTATAAAGCCAATGTATTAGACTTACATACTGTGAGATTCAAGAGTTTCCATTTTTTATAGGCTTTTCTTCTTTTCTTCCTCATTTTAGGGAGCTGAGGGTCTTCAGCTTTCACTGGCCTTTGAAAGTATCAAATTTGAAATTATTTTCCACTCAGAATTTAGGTTTTAGTAAAATTACCAACTAGCTCAATTCATTTGTGAACTTGATAGCATAATGTCATTTTCTGGCATTCCACAGTGTTTTTCTTCAAATCATTTTGTTTTCATAATTATATTCTCCTTTCCTGTTTATTTCCATCCCAACTATTTAGTGCATTATTATATACTATGTGAACACTTAAACACAGATTCTTTTTATATGTGTAGACATTTAGGATGCAAGTTATAAAGTCATATTCTGTTTAATTTGATCATTTTTATATTTCAGTTATTTTGCCAACAAAGCTCCATCTAATCAAAGCTATGGTTTTTCCAGTGGTCATCTATGGATGTGAGAGCTGGACTGTAAAGAAAGCTGAGTGCTGAAGAATTGATGCTTTTGAACTGTGGTGTTGGAGGACTCTTGAGATTCCCTTGGAGTGCAAGGAGATCCAACCAATCGATCTTAAAGGAGATCAGTCCTGAATATTCATTGGAAGGACTGATGTTGAAGCTGAAGCTCTAATACTTTGGCTACCTGACATGAAGAACTGACTCACTGGAAAAGACCCTGATGCTGGGAAAGATTGAAGGTGGGAGGAGAAGGGGACGACAGAGGATGAGATAGTTGGATGGCATCAGCAACTCAATGGACATGAGTCTGAGTAAACTCTGGGAGTTGATGATGGACAGGGAGGCCTGGCAAGCAGCAGTCCATGGGTTTGCAGAGTTAGACACAACTGAGCCACTGAACTGAACTGAACTGATATTACAATTTTTTCCTAACCTAATAGAAATACCTAATCTTTTTGGCCTAATTCAATATCAGCAAATTTCTAGCTCTGCTTTATTAAGTGGGGGTAGAGTAGAGAGGTGCTTTGCCTTCATTACATTATCATATATACTATATATAAAATTTTGTTTTAGTATACAACATGTATTCTTTATAGAAGAATCTACTATTTGTGAAAGATTAATTTTTTTGCCTTTATTATGAAATAAAGGATTATTTTCCCTGCTGATGTCTTAACTAATTGAAAGTATTGGGGAGATACCCAGGGAGAAGGCAGCCTAGTAACTAACCAGGGGAAAACCTGCCTGTGCTTAGAACTAAACCCGATTCAATTGCTTCACTTTCAGAAGATTTAACTGTCTGCACAGATACAAAGAAAAATAGCTTCTCACGAAGCAGTTTGTTCTGAGTCTGTCTGGACAGCCTGTGCCTTTGGACATCTCAGCAAAGAAGCTTATCTTTTATCTGTTTTGCCAAATAAAATATGGCTGCTTTGTGGCCAGTTTTGGCAACAACTTATTTAAATTCTTCTTAACCCATTTCTCTCCTCAAAATCTCATCATAGTAATGTGTTGATTTCAAATCCCTTTTCTTCCATAAATTCTCAGTCTCATAACTTTATGAAAATTCCTTTTCCTTAGGCTACCTTTCTTATATAGAGCAATTGACACTCATTTCATATCTGCTAATTAGCCTTTATATTCTCTCCCCAATAGACACAATTAAGTTTCTATGGCTGAGTAAGCAAGTAATAATCCTTTCTTCTTAGCAGGCCAATATGGGGTAGGGTTGGGGAGAGGATTACAAACACATAATTAAAATCTTTTTTTTCCTAACCCCCGTCTGACACATATTGGATTTTCTAATTAAAAGAAAATGCTTCAAAAGCACTTGACTAGGTTATTGATTACTTCTGTATGATGCCATTTAGTTTGAACAGTAAAATGTAGCCTGCTGCACTTTGTTCAGGGGAAGATTTGGGGTGTGTCTTGCCTCTGCTGTTTACTTGGCAGGCCACATAATCTCTGTGAGGCTGGTCTCCAGAGGAGAAAGTGACAACGCATTTCACCTTGCAGAGTTATCGTGGAGAAACACAACTGAAAATACATTATGAATGTTTCCAGTAGATGGCATTTATTATCCTTACCCTTGTATTAGCGTATATATACAGGACTATTAGAATGCACACATAATTAAAGTTGAGCAGTGCCTGACGTTGGGCTTTCCTGGTGGCTCAGCTGCAGGTGGTAAAGAATCCACGTGCAGTGCAGGAGACCTGGGTTCAATCTCTGGGTCGGGAAGATCCCTTGGAGGAGGAAATGGCAACCCACTCCAGTATTCTTGCCTGGGAAATCCCAAGGACAAAGGAGCCTGATGGGCTACAGTCAGTGGGGTCACAGGTAAGCACACACACACAACAATGCTTGACACTGGGAGATAGTCCATGGGATCAGAGTTGCGAGTGAGTGCTTAGACAAAGCTGATCAAACCATAAACTCTTTTAGAGCTAGAAATATTTAGAAGTTTTCAAGATTATCTTATTAACTTCTAATTTTATAGGAGAAAGACATACCCAGAGAGCCTTTGCTTTCTGCATCACTCAGGACTACAACCCAGGCTATTAGGAATTAGGCAATTCTTTGAGCAACACATGGTATAGATGCCCTGGAATTATTTATGAGCATATAGAACAAATTTTATAATCAGTTTGCACTTTGGCTCTGAAATAGCTCAACTTTATTTCAGGGAATTGAAAAACCTGTTGAGTGTGTCAGCCTAGCATAGTGTAGTGAGTACCTAATAAAAGTGCAAGAAGAAGTGAACTAGATGGACAGTTTCTAATTAGTCCCTGTATACAATTATGTTTTTAATAACGTGCCCCCTAGGACTTCTCTGGTGGCCCAGTGGCTAAGACTGCAGTGCTCCCAGTGCAGGGGGCACAGGTTCAATCCCTGGTCA
>SJYW01012355.1:42322-72665 GCA_006410735.1 Raphicerus campestris | reverse complement strand
GATCAGTCCTGAATATTCATTGGAAGGACTGATGTTGAAGCTGAAGCTCTAATACTTTGGCTACCTGACGTGAAGAACTGACTCACTGGAAAAGACCCTGATGCTGGGAAAGATTGAAGGTGGGAGGAGAAGGGGATAACAGAGGATGAGATGGTTGGATGGCATCACCAACTCAATGGACATGAGTCTGAGTAAACTCTGGGAGTTGGTGATGGACAGGGAGGCCTGGCAAGCAGCAGTCCATGGGTTTGCAGAGTTAGACACAACTGAGCCACTGAACTGAACTGAACTGATATTACAATTTTTTCCTAACCTAATAGAAATACCTAATCTTTTTGGCCTAATTCAATATCAGCAAATTTCTAGCTCTGCTTTATTAAGTGGGGGTAGAGTAGAGAGGTGCTTTGCCTTCATTACATTATCATATATACTATATATAAAATTTTGTTTTAGTATACAACATGTATTCTTTATAGAAGAATCTACTATTTGTGAAAGATTAATTTTTTTGCCTTTATTATGAAATAAAGGATTATTTTCCCTGCTGATGTCTTAACTAATTGAAAGTATTGGGGAGATACCCAGGGAGAAGGCAGCCTAGTAACTAACCAGGGGAAAACCTGCCTGTGCTTAGAACTAAACCCGATTCAATTGCTTCACTTTCAGAGGATTTAACTGTCTGCACAGATACAAAGAAAAATAGCTTCTCACGAAGCAGTTTGTTCTGAGTCTGTCTGGACAGCCTGTGCCTTTGGACATCTCAGCAGAGAAGCTTATCTTTTATCTGTTTTGCCAAATAAAATATGGCTGCTTTGTGGCCAGTTTTGGCAACAACTTATTTAAATTCTTCTTAACCCATTTCTCTCCTCAAAATCTCATCATAGTAATGTGTTGATTTCAAATCCCTTTTCTTCCATAAATTCTCAGTCTCATAACTTTATGAAAATTCCTTTTCCTTAGGCTACCTTTCTTATATAGAGCAATTGACACTCATTTCATATCTGCTAATTAGCCTTTATATTCTCTCCCCAATAGACACAATTAAGTTTCTATGGCTGAGTAAGCAAGTAATAATCCTTTCTTCTTAGCAGGCCAATATGGGGTAGGGTTGGGGAGAGGATTACAAACACATAATTAAAATCTTTTTTTTCTTAACCCCCGTCTGACACATATTGGATTTTCTAATTAAAAGAAAATGCTTCAAAAGCACTTGACTAGGTTATTGATTATTTCTGTATGATGCCATTTAGTTTGAACAGTAAAATGTAGCCTGCTGCACTTTGTTCAGGGGAAGATTTGGGGTGTGTCTTGCCTCTGCTGTTTACTTGGCAGGCCACATAATCTCTGTGAGGCTGGTCTCCAGAGGAGAAAGTGACAACGCATTTCACCTTGCAGAGTTATCGTGGAGAAACACAACTGAAAATACATTATGAATGTTTCCAGTAGATGGCATTTATTATCCTTACCCTTGTATTAGCGTATATATACAGGACTATTAGAATGCACACATAATTAAAGTTGAGCAGTGCCTGACGTTGGGCTTTCCTGGTGGCTCAGCTGCAGGTGGTAAAGAATCCACGTGCAGTGCAGGAGACCTGGGTTCAATCTCTGGGTCGGGAAGATCCCTTGGAGGAGGAAATGGCAACCCACTCCAGTATTCTTGCCTGGGAAATCCCAAGGACAAAGGAGCCTGATGGGCTACAGTCAGTGGGGTCACAGGTAAGCACACACACACAACAATGCTTGACACTGGGAGATAGTCCATGGGATCAGAGTTGCGAGTGAGTGCTTAGACAAAGCTGATCAAACCATAAACTCTTTTAGAGCTAGAAATATTTAGAAGTTTTCAAGATTATCTTATTAACTTCTAATTTTATAGGAGAAAGACATACCCAGAGAGCCTTTGCTTTCTGCATCACTCAGGACTACAACCCAGGCTATTAGGAATTAGGCAATTCTTTGAGCAACACATGGTATAGATGCCCTGGAATTATTTATGAGCATATAGAACAAATTTTATAATCAGTTTGCACTTTGGCTCTGAAATAGCTCAACTTTATTTCAGGGAATTGAAAAACCTGTTGAGTGTGTCAGCCTAGCATAGTGTAGTGAGTACCTAATAAAAGTGCAAGAAGAAGTGAACTAGATGGACAGTTTCTAATTAGTCCCTGTATACAATTATGTTTTTAATAACGTGCCCCCTAGGACTTCTCTGGTGGCCCAGTGGCTAAGACTGCAGTGCTCCCAGTGCAGGGGGCACAGGTTCAATCCCTGGTCATCGAACTAGGTCCCACATGCCAAGACGAAGACCTGGCGCAGCTGAATAAATAAATATTAAGAAAACAATAATGTCACCTCTTGTTTTTCCAACTGTATTCTTTCCCTTTACTCTGTATTAATTTGTTGATAGTTAATAAAGTTATTATTAATACTACTCACATGCATGTGTATGTATATAAATATATTCAAGATTTAAAGTAAATATATACATTATTTATATATATAAATATATTTTTAAAAATCTGGACAACTGCAATGGCTTTATAATTGATTTTGTACTTCTATATTTATGTTCTTTGAATTTACATAGCAGCCAAATTTTTAAAATATACAAATTAAATCATGTCATTCCCCCTGTTTAATACACTCTAATAGTCTCTCATTTCACTTTGAAAAATTCTAGGCATTTTACTGTCATTTTTGCACAAATGCATAAGCTATAATTTTATCCACAAGTAAAGTATATCACCATTAGACCTTAGGATTTACATTATAGTATCCATTCCACTGAAGATTCCCTGGACTTATATTTTTCATAAATGTTTATTTGTTCTATGTAGAATTGGCAATAAAGCGCAGGAAAATTACCATGATTACTATTATATATCAGTCAAAACCTATCATACTTTATACCTTTACATTGGATTTTATAGATTTTTTTTAAAACTGGGCTTTGACTCATTATAATTCAGAGAAGAATGAGGAAAAATGTAAATAGGAAATATGAACACTATCTTTCTACTGCAGAATTACAAAGTGACACCATTATTTTCAGAATATTGTTAGATGACAAAGATTTTTTAAAAGGTCTTGTTAGAAAATTTTACTGGTATTGCTGTTTTGAAAAATTACTTAAAAATTCTCTATTGTATTGTTGAAGCTGAAGTGTTTTCCTTGTAACATTCACAGGGTATGTTCTACTGGAAATTAGAAGAGAAAGATTCATTAAAAGGTACAAAATGATAGCTATTAAAATTGCAGCCATGAAATTAAAAGACGCTTACTCCTTGGAATAAAAGTTATTACCAACCTAGGTAGCATATTGAAAAGCAGAGACATTACTTGGCCAGCAAAGGTCTGTCTAGTCAAGGCTATGGTTTTTCCAGTGGTCATGTATGGATGTGAGAGTTGGACTGTGAAGAAAGCTGAGCACTGAAGAATTGATGCTTTTGAACTGTGGTGTTGGAGAAGACTCTTGAGAGTCCCTTGGACTGCAAGGAGATCCAGCCGGTCCATTCTGAAGGAGATCAACCCTGGGACTTCTTTGGAAGGAATGATGCTGAAGCTGAAACTCCAGTACTTTGGCCACCTCATGTGAAGAGTTGACTCATTGGAAAAGATTCTGATGCTGGGAGGAATTGGAAGCGGCAGGAGAAGGGGATGACAGAGGATGAGATGGCTGGATGGCATTCCGACTCTATGGATGTGAGTCTGAGTGAACTCCGGGAGTTGGTGATGGACAGGGAGGCCTGGCGTGCTGCGATTCATGGGGTCGCAGAGTTGGACACAACTGAGCAACTGAACTGAACTGAACTGAAAATTCTATAAAATAATCTCAGAAGGTTAAATGCTTAACTTCCAGTGTAGCATGCTATCAAGTACTTTTTAAAATAACTGTTGGCTCTAGTTTCTTGTAGAATTTGCAAGAAATCTTAGTGCATTTCTTATAACTTCATTTTCTTGATTTTCACACAAGGAGTATGTTCTCTGTACTAAATGTTTAAAGGAAATTTATATAGGTAAACCAAATTATGAAAAATTCAAGTTAAAATATTTAAAGAAAATTCTAAAATTTCCATTTCCTTTTGAAAGTATATTTAAAGTATGCAATGTTATCTGCTACTCTCATTCCTGATTGTTGAATAGCCTAAAATTTAAACTGTACTCTTTTGTCCTTAAATTTCTAAAAATTATGTATGAGCATAAGAAGGGTTATACTGGAAAACAGCTGTTTCAGCCCATGTATCAGTTGAGACTTGCCCTCACTTCTATGTATCTGCAAGAATAAAATTTTACTCACTTGGTTGCTGGGCAGTAATTCTTAATAACTACTATAAGGTTCCTGCTGCTGCTACTGCTGCTGCTGCTAAGTCGCTTCAGTTGTGTCTGACTCTGTGCGACCCCATAGACGGCAGCCCGCCAGGCTCTGCTGTCCCTGGGATTCTCCAGGCAAGAACACTGGAGTGGGTTGCTATTTGCTTCTCCAATGCGTGAGTGAAAAGTCAAAGTGAAGTCGTTCAGTCGTGTCTGACTCTTAGCGACCTCATGGACTGAAGCCCACCAGGCTCCTCCGTCCAGGGATTTTCCAGGCAAGAGTGCTGGAGTGGGGTGCCATTGCCTTCTCTGATAAGTTTCCTAGTGTCATGAAACTGAACAGGCTTATTGTTATTCAGTCACTCAGTCATGTCTGACTCTGAGACCCCATGGACAGTAACCTGCCTGGTTCTTCTCCATGGGATCCTCCAGCAAGAATACTGGAGTGGGTTGCCATGCCTTCCTCCAGGGGATCTTCCCACCCAAGGATCAAACCCGCGTCTCTTATGTCTCCTGCATTGCAGACAGATTCTTTACCACTGAGCCACCTGGGAAGCCCCTATTTATACCTATATTTATTTACATTCATATGAATAAAATATTAGAACTATTAGGTTAATGGCTTTAAATAAAAACATTCAAATCTCACATCCAATGAAACCAACATTTCCTCACCCTAAGGACCATATTTTGAGCAGGTTGTTAAAGTTTATAGGGAGTATGATGGCTATCTGTAAAACAGACTCTTGGTGATCACTGGAGCATAAATCAGGTAAGGTCTTCAGTTCAGAAGAATAGATGCAAACAATTTCAATACTAAAATAATTATCTTTAAAAATAAGCTTTGTTGAAATGTCATCACCCTACTTGACCCACAGTTGCTCAAATGTAACTTTAGTGGATGAGGGTGACCCTTGGAGGGAAGGAAGCACGCTCTATAGAAGTTAAATCAGAGTCTCTGCCAAAACAATATGCAGATAGAAAAGAGCATTGTTGAGTGTGGAACTTATTGTTATTATTATGATTAATGTTTTAAAAGTTGGGTAAAGAAAAATTTGTATTAGTAAACCAAAAGAAAATTGAGATCGGTATTTAATAAGGTTTGCTACATTAAGTAATACCAATACAGGAAGGGAAGAATGAACTAAAAATGAAAATCTCTTACATTTTCAAAAGTGTCTAGCCTTTGAGGATAGATTGGTGTGAAATCATCTACTCAACGTCCTCATTTTTCACCAGAGGAGACTGGGAGGTGCAATGGATTGCTCAAGGAGACACAGTGTTGAGATGCTGTTTCTCTATTTTTCACCGTAGCAATACTCTGAAAAGTGAAGAGCTGTTTTTTTTTTACCTTAAGATTTTTGAAAGATTTTTATTGCTCTACAGTGTTAAATGTGGCGGCTCCTCCTGACATGGTCCAGGAACTCTTTCCTCTCTCCCTTCCTTATAGAATGATTCTGGTAAAAGGAGGTGGATCATAATTGGGAAAACCCAGTGTGCTTCCTGCAGAGGCAGACTGAAGAATCCCTTGGTGCTATGGGCTCAAGGTTCTGAGCGGGCCTTAACGTAAAAATGGAAACATATTCTAAACGTCAAGGAATTTGTGGTTTAACACAAGAATTCTCAAACTTTAGAGGGTTTAAGAATCACGGACTAACTTGCAAAAAATGTCAATTTGGGGGCCTCTTAAGAGATTTGGATTCTGAGGTGGGGCCTAGAAATATGCATTTTTAATGAGCACTTACCCACCCTCTCAACCTCACGAATATACCAAGCGGTTCTGATTCAGAAACCCCACTGAACCTGATGCAATCAGATGGAACGGAGTCTCATTCAGTAAATCTTTAACAGCTTTAAGATTTCAGACTAGAACAGTCCTGAGGAAACCTGCAGTGAATAGAGTTCATTTCATCCCACCTCATTTTCCTCCTTTTCCAAGTAGTACACACTAAGGCTTAATTTGGAATGTTTTAAATTTTGGTTTAAGCACAGATGCTTTTTCTTTCTTTCTACATCTGCAAGCTTCTAGGAAGAGATCACTTTTTAGTTTGTCTCAGCCCAGCATAAACAGGCTTTGCCCCACACTGCATCGTAGGTCTACCCTAGGTGTTAAGGCCACAAGATCGTTCATCCTGTGCTAAAGGTACCTTGTGATAATCATCTAGCAAGTCAGCTTAGCAGGCCAGGGCCACAGAGTAAGACGTCAAGTTGTGTTTTTAATTGCTTGTCTCCCCGGTGTCCACAGGTGGTTTTTCGGAGTCGAAGGTTTCTATCCTCTGGGCTTGACTTTGCCTGTAAGAGCTGATGTGATGGGCAAGGACGGGGGGATTATGGGAAGTTCACAAGGAGGGCACCTAGCAGGGCCACGAGGGGCCAAGGCCTTGACCTTCCTGTTTGCAACGTGCACCGGAAGCTCCTGCTCCGCAGGGGCTCAGGCCTGCGCGGGAGTGTTTCTTCCAGAAGCGCCGCGAGTGAGACTGTCTCTCTGGGGTTCAGTCAATCAGACGCNCGTGTCTGACTCTTAGCGACCTCATGCACTGAAGCCCACCAGGCTCCTCCGTCCATGGGATTTTCCAGGCAAGAGTGCTGGAGTGGGGTGCCATTGCCTTCTCTGATAAGTTTCCTAGTGTCATGAAACTGAACAGGCTTATTGTTATTCAGTCACTCAGTCATGTCTGACTCTGAGACCCCATGGACAGTAACCTGCCTGGTTCTTCTCCATGGGATCCTCCAGCAAGAATACTGGAGTGGGTTGCCATGCCTTCCTCCAGGGGATCTTCCCACCCAAGGATCAAACCCGCGTCTCTTATGTCTCCTGCATTGCAGACAGATTCTTTACCACTGAGCCACCTGGGAAGCCCCTAGTTATACCTATATTTATTTACATTCATATGAATAAAATATTAGAATCTATTAGGTTAATGGCTTTAAATAAAAACATTCAAATCTCACATCCAATGAAACCAACATTTCCTCGCCCTAAGGACCATATTTTGAGCAGGTTGTTAAAGTTTATAGGGAGTATGATGGCTATCTGTAAAACAGACTCTTGGTGATCACTGGAGCATAAATCAGGTAAGGTCTTCAGTTCAGAAGAATAGATGCAAACAATTTCAATACTAAAATAATTATCTTTAAAAATAAGCTTTGTTGAAATGTCATCACCTTACTTGACCCACAGTTGCTCAAATGTAACTTTAGTGGATGAGGGTGACCCTTGGAGGGAAGGAAGCGCGCTCTATAGAAGTTAAATCAGAGTCTCTGCCAAAACAATATGCAGATAGAAAAGAGCATTGTTGAGTGTGGAACTTATTGTTATTATTATGATTAATGTTTTAAAAGTTGGGTAAAGAAAAATTTGTATTAGTAAACCAAAAGAAAATTGAGATCGGTATTTAATAAGGTTTGCTACATTAAGTAATACCAATACAGGAAGGGAAGAATGAACTAAAAATGAAAATCTCTTACATTTTCAAAAGTGTCTAGCCTTTGAGGATAGATTGGTGTGAAATCATCTACTCAACGTCCTCATTTTTCACCAGAGGAGACTGGGAGGTGCAATGGATTGCTCAAGGAGACACAGTGTTGAGATGCTGTTTCTCTATTTTTCACCGTAGCAATACTCTGAAAAGTGAAGAGCTGTTTTTTTTTTACCTTAAGATTTTTGAAAGATTTTTATTGCTCTACAGTGTTAAATGTGGCGGCTCCTCCTGACATGGTCCAGGAACTCTTTCCTCTCTCCCTTCCTTATAGAATGATTCTGGTAAAAGGAGGTGGATCATAATTGGGAAAACCCAGTGTGCTTCCTGCAGAGGCAGACTGAAGAATCCCTTGGTGCTATGGGCTCAAGGTTCTGAGCGGGCCTTAATGTAAAAATGGAAACATATTCTAAACGTCAAGGAATTTGTGGTTTAACACAAGAATTCTCAAACTTTAGAGGGTTTAAGAATCACGGACTAACTTGCAAAAAATGTCAATTTGGGGGCCTCTTAAGAGATTTGGATTCTGAGGTGGGGCCTAGAAATATGCATTTTTAATGAGCACTTACCCACCCTCTCAACCTCACGAATATACCAAGCGGTTCTGATTCAGAAACCCCACTGAACCTGATGCAATCAGATGGAACGGAGTCTCATTCAGAAAATCTTTAACAGCTTTAAGATTTCAGACTAGAACAGTCCTGAGGAAACCTGCAGTGAATAGAGTTCATTTCATCCCACCTCATTTTCCTCCTTTTCCAAGTAGTACACACTAAGGCTTAATTTGGAATGTTTTAAATTTTGGTTTAAGCACAGATGCTTTTTCTTTCTTTCTACATCTGCAAGCTTCTAGGAAGAGATCACTTTTTAGTTTGTCTCAGCCCAGCATAAACAGGCTTTGCCCCACACTGCATCGTAGGTCTACCCTAGGTGTTAAGGCCACAAGATCGTTCATCCTGTGCTAAAGGTACCTTGTGATAATCATCTAGCAAGTCAGCTTAGCAGGCCAGGGCCACAGAGTAAGACGTCAAGTTGTGTTTTTAATTGCTTGTCTCCCCGGTGTCCACAGGTGGTTTTTCGGAGTCGAAGGTTTCTATCCTCTGGGCTTGACTTTGCCTGTAAGAGCTGATGTGATGGGCAAGGACGGGGGGATTATGGGAAGTTCACAAGGAGGGCACCTAGCAGGGCCACGAGGGGCCAAGGCCTTGACCTTCCTGTTTGCAACGTGCACCGGAAGCTCCTGCTCCGCAGGGGCTCAGGCCTGCGCGGGAGTGTTTCTTCCAGAAGCGCCGCGAGTGAGACTGTCTCTCTGGGGTTCAGTCANAGCAGGGCCATGAGGGGCCAAGGCCTTGACCTTCCTGTTTGCAACGTGCACCGGAAGCTCCTGCTCCGCAGGGGCTCAGGCCTGCGCGAGAGTGTTTCTTCCAGAAGCGCCGCGAGTGAGACTGTCTCTCTGGGGTTCAGTCAATCAGACGCTAGGCCGCTCTGTAGCTAACCTGACTGGAGCCACCAGAGCTTCAGAGGAAATTTACTTTGGGATCCAACAAAAGTCNAGGGCCACGAGGGGCCAAGGCCTTGACCTTCCTGTTTGCAACGTGCACCGGAAGCTCCTGCTCCGCAGGGGCTCAGGCCTGCGCGGGAGTGTTTCTTCCAGAAGCGCCGCGAGTGAGACTGTCTCTCTGGGGTTCAGTCAATCAGACGCCAGGCCGCTCCGTAGCTAACCTGACTGGAGCCACCAGAGCTTCAGAGGAGATTTACTTTGGGATCCAACAAAAGTCGATAAAACCCCCCAGTGTAGACAGCTTAGATCACCCCAGTCTCCCCGGGGTTCCACTTAGAGAAGTGAGACAGGATGTAGCATCCACAAGAGCTGCGACTCTTCTCTTCCCTAATGTGCTCCCCCTCCACGCGCGTGGGGAAACCTCACAGTTAATCCATCATATTGGACGCAGGAATGAGTGCCGCTTGCTTTCCTGTTTCCTGCCAGTGATTCGTGCACCGCCTTTAGGAGTTTTACTGCTGCTGTAAAATAGCGGTGCTGTTTATTTGCTTAGTAATTTTGGATTCACTAAATTTTGAACTTTAGCTTCATGTTAGATAACAAGACATGTGACATTCTGGGTTGTAGCTAATATGTATTAAAACAACAAATAACTAATGAAAAGAAAATATTTTCACCTTGCATCCCCGGAAGCCCTTTTGCGCATCACCAGCGGTACGCGTTTCTTACTTGAGAAGGTGTAGGCACACTGTGTGCCCTCATCATGGCAACACTAGGCTAGACATCCCCGGAAGTGTAGTTTGCCCTGCCTCAGATCTTCTCTGGCTTTGGAATGACTGTAAGAGTATGTTTACCTAATTCCACATGCAGAATGACGCATGGATTAAATACCACTGCACAAGGAGCAATCGCCCTATTCAATTACAATTAGAGCCCTACCTATTCTAAAATATTTTTCAGTTGCTAGATCTGAGAAATCTGTAACTATGGTTTCCCCCTACTCTGGCCTTGGCCAGCATAGAATCTATCTTAAGGGATCCTTTTCATGTAGTCAGTCTTATGTGACACTTAATATTTCTCTTTGGCTGATTATACTGTCTGCAAACTAGAGAAGAGATGACAGTTTCAACACTTACATATTTCAAATAATAAAAAGTTTACTAAACAGTTGTGTTTCCATTAAGTTGAAGAAAAAGGAAAAACACATATGTGAAAGTCAGCAAAAGAACAGGCATCTAATACAAACTGAATAAATCTCAGGGACTACTTTTTTCCTGTGGATGACCTTCCCTTGCCTATTAATTAAATGAAGAATGGTTCTGAGTTTTCTAAAGAGGAGTACTGTCTCCTTTTTCACTTCCTGAAGCAGAGCTACACCACCTCAATAACTGTTCCAGAAGAGCTGTGCTTTTCTGAAAGCTTAATAATTGCTGAATTACCAACTCCTGATTTAAGTGACACCCTCTTAATTTTGGAGCATTCAGGCTCACATCTCTGTTTGAAGTAGTGTTTGAATACACTGTGTCTTGATCTCCATACAGAAAGCTCAGTGTGTAGTTCCCCCNTACGTGTTAAAACAACAAATAACTAATGAAAATATTTTCACCTTGCATCCCCGGAAGGCCTTTTGCGCATCACCAGCGGTGCGCGTTTCTTACTTGAGAAAGTGTAGGCACACTGTGTGCCCTCATCATGGCAACACTAGGCTAGACATCCCCGGAAGTGTAGTTTGCCCTGCCTCAGATCTTCTCTGGCTTTGGAATGACTGTAAGAGTATGTTTACCTAATTCCACATGCAGAATGACGCATGGATTAAATACCACTGCACAAGGAGCAATCGCCCTATTCAATTACAATTAGAGCCCTACCTATTCTAAAATATTTTTCAGTTGCTAGATCTGAGAAATCTGTAACTATGGTTTCCCCCTACTCTGGCCTTGGCCAGCATAGAATCTATCTTAAGGGATCCTTTTCATGTAGTCAGTCTTATGTGACACTTAATATTTCTCTTTGGCTGATTATACTGTCTGCAAACTAGAGAAGAGATGACAGTTTCAACACTTACATATTTCAAATAATAAAAAGTTTACTAAACAGTTGTGTTTCCATTAAGTTGAAGAAAAAGGAAAAATGAAACACATATGTGAAAGTCAGCAAAAGAACAGGCATCTAATACAAATTGAATAAATCTCAGGGACTACTTTTTTCCTGTGGACGACCTTCCCTTGCCTATTAATTAAATGAAGAATGGTTCTGAGTTTTCTAAAGAGGAGTACTGTCTCCTTTTTCACTTCCTGAAGCAGAGCTACACTACCTCAATAACTATGTTCCAGAAGAGCTGTGCTTTTCTGAAAGCTTAATAATTGCTGAATTACCAACTCCTGATTTAAGTGACACCCTCTTAATTTTGGAGCATTCAGGCTCACATCTCTGTTTGAAGTAGTGTTTGAATACACTGTGTCTTGATCTCCATACAGAAAGCTCAGTGTGTAGTTCCCCCTAAACATAAAATTCCTGTGATTCACGGAGGTCATGTCTTACTCCCCCGGGACAAATCTCATCTAGTCTATGATACTAAAGAGTTTTTGATTGTTCAAAGTAGAAAATGTGTAATATCACTCCTTTCTAGCCTAGAATCAAGGAAAACACATATAAAATCACACTGTTAAATTCTGAAGAATAATAGTAATTTCAAGTAAACATTTAAGTTAAAAATGGCTGCAGGTTAACTGTACTTCTTCAAGTCACTCAGACACATTAATGAGCAATGTGCTTTCAAAGGTTTCATTGGAAATGTTATCATCGGGTACTTATTAATAGCCAGCTTTTTATTCTAATAATATTTAGGGAACTTTGGGCAATGTTAAACCTTATTTCTAGTTTAGGATTTATGATTCAGGATAACCTGAATTACCTTGAAATTATTTGTGTCACCTCTGAAAAAATAATTTGATGAGAATATTAGTTTACAAGATGTAAGAACTTCATAGAGGCTTTTTTCAAAATGTTTAAAGGATATGCCTTCTCCACTAATTTTAGAATCAACACTTTGAAACACTTTCTATGATCACTTTATTTGTTCACTAAAGTAAATACTTTTCTGTAGCTTAATCTAAACTAATGCATGTTTTTGAAAGCAGTAAAATGGCATTTATTTTAAAATGTCTATGCTTGATAGTTCTGCTTTCATTCCTTTTACATAGTTTGATCTACTAAGCTGTAGTTTTGCCCACTGTTATTAGAAAGTGTATAAACTGCAGTCTGGCCAGTGATGAAGGAATGAGAAATTATGTTTAGAATTAATCTGCCAAGTTAATTTGATCACTTTATGATTGAGTTTGTATTGGGCAGACAATGAGTGCTAACATTCTATCTCATCTCTCAAATTCACTGAGGTCTCCAGATAAGAGGAACATATCAGCGCATTTTGTGTACTGAGTTTTTATCTTCACAATTCAGATCACATTCAGAATTTTTATTCTGCTTTTCACAAAAACAATCAGGAACAGCTTGTGAAAGAGGCATTATATAGGTGATGAGACAGTTGAGAATTGGATCCATCCCAGTTAAAATTTTGGGTGTCATTTCAGAAACTTATTTGAAAACTTGGTCATTGGATGGTTTTCCTCCTGAAGAGAAGATGCTGAGATTATTTTATGAACATCCTATAATTATCACACGGTTACTACAGATTTCTTTGAAAAGTTAAAGGACTTCATATAAAATTTAAGAAAAAAATGAATTGCTAGTAACTGAGGGAATAGAATATCTTTCTAAAAAAGTAGACAATAGAGATTTATTTTTTAGTTTATTTTCCAAATAAATAATTTTAGGATACCTAGTCAACATTATGGTAATTTGACACTAGAATAAAATAACTTAATGTTAAAACTCTTGAAGAAGAGAAAGAGATGAAAACCTATCTAATACTTAAATTCTGAGTGAAAGTAAGGAGGTAAGAAGGAACTGGGACTGACTGAATCCTTGATCGAGAGAGGAATTTTTTGATTGTAAATATACATTGCCATCAGAATCTTGAGACATACTATTTAATGATAACTCAAACTGAGGTTGCAAAAACAGTTTGCCAAGTTTGACTTGGTATTACTTACACAAAAGGTATTAGTCAGAATATTTTGCCTATGAAATTGGTCTAAATCTCAGAGTAGATGCAATTGTATTATAGAAAAAATGTTTAATTCTTAATTTCTTCTTTCTAGAGATCAGATTCCAATGTTTTGGATAATTAATATTTTTCAAAGCAGTTGAATATAAACATTTACACAATAGAAAAATTGAGTATAAAATTAATCAGGAAAAATTCTTATAACCAAACTAGATGAGGAAATCAAGTTTGGTGATTAGTAAATTTAATGCTGCAAATGAAACAAAGCAGAATATAGGAATTCAAAACAAGGACTGCTGCTTTGAAATTAAACTGACCCTCACTGAATTCAGAAAGAATTTCAACTATGTTGAGCAGCCTAGCTTCTCAATTACATTTTCCTTGCTTTCCAAATGTTCAATTTATTTCAAATAACCAAATTAGGTGGCTATTCAAATGTACATATGATATCTTTCTTTGCATAAATACAAGAAGCCTAAACAAATTGACTAATCAGAATTTTTTTTGGGGGGGGGGCGCTGGGATGTATCCATCCTATTTTGTAACAAAGCAGGTTAAGAACAGCTGTTGGATTTTTTTTTTTGTGACTGGAAAGAAATACATTGCTAAATTATCTTCATATATAACACTCAAACAATTTTCCTTTTGCTAAACAACTAATTTAGGACAGCAAGAATTAAAATAGGGTATAGTTCATTCAAAATGGCATAAGGAAGAAAAACAAAAAACTAAAAGGAACATGTAATCAGCTCACCTGGGTAAAGCCTTCATAAGTTCCTCAGCTCCAAAGGAGGCAGGGATAAAATGCAAATGTGTTTTGAAAGGCAAGAAAATGAAGTAAAGATTTGAGTACCTTGTCTTGTTCTACTTGGGATTTATCTGGGTTGTCTAAATCCAAAATCTGATTAGCATCTTAATCTTATGCAGTGTCAGGAGTGATCTACCATCCTTTAATCATTCTATTATTATCTGTCTTACCCATTCCTAATAGTCTGTTTATTTTCAGATATGCTCTTAGTAAGCAATGCTGCACTGCCTGCCTTGTGGCTTGGGATCGTGGATGGGGCATATAAGAAACACAGCTGTGATGTTCATGTGGTGCAGGTGGAGTGGAAGAAACCCAAACAAAAAAGAAAACTTGAATGCTCTAGTTGGGCTCTTGGATGGTGATTTATTTATCTTCATGTGGTAGATTCAGAAGCAGAAGCAGTATGGTGTATGATATGGTGGAAGTTGTAGACTTTGATTAATATTATTTAAATTTGAGTCCTATTTTCATAACCTATGTTGACCTCAGGGAAGTATCTGACTTCTCCTGGACTCACTGCACTCATCTGTAAAACTAGGATAAATAATAGACAGACCTTGATTTAGAATTTCTGAATTCTTATATCAATGAAAAAACAGTTTAGAATTTTTAAATAAATGAAATATTTCTATTTAAGCTAGTTATATGATATTGATCATAATTATTCAGGTGATCCTTGATGAATTAATGTCAAATAAAAATTTAGAAGATGTGGTTTTCGTAGGAACATGAATTATGGTATATGAGGGGTTTGAAAGGGAAATGATGAAAATTTAAACTGCAGAGAATAATTGTTATGCTAAGAAAATAGGACTTTATTCTTTGTCCAACAGGGTATCTTTTCAAGAACTTTAAGTAAGGGAAAGACTAGAAAAGATTGCCCCTTGTCAATATCTCCTTTGACTGTAATGTGAACAATGGATTGGGAATAAAACCTGAAGTAGTGAGAGAAGTAAAAGGGATAGGGTTCGGAGAGTGTTTGCTGTAGGAAAGGGCAGGGTGAGGGATAAAGTAGGCAAATTAAGGATAACAATACCCAAAGTTCCATGTTGAGTCATTGCAAGACATAGAAGCAGGGACATGCTTGAGAGAAAAGATAATTTTATTATTATTAAATTTATTTTTAATTTTTTAGAAAAGATAATTTTAAAACGTAACATTTAGGAGGCTCTGAGACATCCAAGTAGGTATGTCTGACAGACAGCTGGAGACAGAAATCTGGATACTAAGTAGCGAAGACCTTGCAGAAATATGCAGAGTAACATGAGCAGAAGGCCAACCTGAAAAATAACTAAATTTTAAAGGACTGAAAGAGGGAATCAAGACTGGATGTACTTTTGTGAAGGCAGCATTATTAAGAAAATTTTGTAAGATAGCTCCGGTAAGTGGAAAAATTTTGTAAGAAAATTCTGGTAGAGTGAAATACTTGAATTCAAACGTGGGCTCTCCTATTTATTAACAATATGAATGAGAAATTTAATGCCTCTAAGCCAAATGTAAAATAAGGATTATGATATTCATTTGATAGGGTTAAGGATAAAATGAAATAATTGTTAATATTCTATATATAAAGCCTATGTAAACATTATTAGTATTAGGAGAAGAAGCTAATTAGAGTTGTTTTCTTAGAAGCTTTTTAAAAAAAGGGATCCATAGTAATTCTTAGAAATATATTAGAACAGGAAAAAATAACCTTTACAAAGTCTGGAAAACTAAATTTAAATTGAACTTATAATTTACTAATATTGAAGTTAGATATACTGAACAAAGAGACTTATGTGCCCTTTCAATGGTGTTAAGTGAAGTGAAAGTCGCTCAGTCATGTCCGACAGTCCATGGACTTCTCTAGGCCAGAATACTGGAGTGGGTAGCTTTTCCCTTCTCCAGTGTATCTTCCTAACCCAGGGATCGAACCCAGGTCTCCCACATTGCAGGCGGGTTCTTTACCAGCTGAGCCAAGAGGGAAGCCCCAAAACAAAACAAAGCATTTATGTGATGAATATATCATCCTAATAGAATGACAAATATGTGTATTACTCATACGGATGTATAAAATGACTGGGAAAAGAAAGAAAAAGGTCAGTATGACAAACCTAGTAATTTGTACAACATAAGAGTATTTTTCAAAAATAATAATTAGATACCTCTACACAGGTCTGTATTTTCTCTTGTTATCCCAGAACACACAGTGTTTCGACTGGCTTCCCACTCCTGGCGAGATTCCAGCTGAAGCCCTCACTCTGACAACGCAGAGCAGATGATGGTCTGGACCAAGCCGGCTCCTGAGATTTGAGTTTGCACATTGGTGGGGCATCTTTTCTTTGGCGTTCCAAATCTTCCAAACTATTTTGCACTGGCATATTTAAGCTTGTTTTATAAACACAAGTAAACCAAGCAAAAAAGTCAAGTAACTCTTAGCAGCAAAGCTGTTGGATAAATGGCATTTTAAATTGTTTTTACCCTGTTGATGGAGATGACTTCAGCTCACTGCTATCTGAAAGCAGTAATAAATATTTATAAGGTACTCTACCGAGGTGTTCAAAACATCATACTGCTCCAAATAGAGTGTAATTTCAGGCTAGAGCAAAATGGGCAGGATGAAAAGTAAACAGAAATAAGCTTCAGACTGGATCACTTGTCTAGTTCTCTGTTCTAAAATAGATATGAGTACTATTTTCCATTTCTACTGCTGGGTCTAACTTCCACATTACTAAAAATGAAACTACTTCCCGAATTAAGTGGTTAGGAGAATGTTCTTAATCCATCAGGCATAAGACAAGGAGTTCCCATGAGCCTAGGAGTAAAAAGTCAGGACATTTTTTCATTCTTTCTGCTGTAATTTGTCTCTTATCAGACTTCCTTAGAAAAATGTTCAGTTCAGTCGCTCAGTCAGGTCCGACTCTCTGCAACCTCATGGCCTGCAGCAGGCCAGGCCTCCCTGTCCATCACCAACTCCCAGAGTTTACTCAAACTCGTATCTGTCCGTTGAGTCGGTGATGCCATCTAACCATCTTATCCTCTGTCATCTCCTTCTCCGCCTGCCCTCCATCTTTCCCAGCATCAGGGTCAAAATTTATCCATTAGCAAAAATGTAAGATCTGTTTTAAAACTTCACAGCCACTCCACTATTCTGTAGAGCATCATTATAATGGGGATTTTGAAAAGGAGAAATATTTGTTGTCCAATGTTTGATGTTATCTGCTTAGCAGTAAGAGACATGCATTCTTGAAGGAATAAAGACAAGTTACAACTGCTACTTCCACCAATGAGTACAATTATATTAATATGTGGGTATCCTTTAGTGAAAACAGTATTTGCCTGGTATGCCAATCAACCAAGATTTTTACTTTATAGTTGGAAAGACTTTTCCCATATAAAAGAATTCAGGCTGTTGATGACCCGTTTTTCTCATGCCATCTCATTATTCATGTAACTTTCTTTGTGACCATTTCTACGTTGGGCAAATAAATGGAGTTACTTGAAAACTCTACTGGATATAATATAAATTGCACACCACCTTTCAGAAGCTGTTTTGAATTCTACCCAAGTGTCTGGGGAAGAAAAAGGACAAGGTATAGTGTAGGAAAAAAAAAATCCTTTTCAGCACTCTTTATTTTCACAAGTAACTCCTTTACAGTTCTCTCCTGACTGAAGAGATTGTCTTTAAAGATGCAGGCTCTAAGCAACATTATTATTCCGGTCTCCTCAAAGCACATGGTGCCTCTGGGCCTCTCTTCGCCCCTGGGATGTCAAAGCTGCCGAGCGCTTGGTCCCCTTACTGAGCACCCCTCTTATCTGCACTGACGTCAGACTCTTCAGCCCTCCCTTTCCAGCTGCTTTCCAAGTACTTCTGGTTTGCCTCAAGACGCAGATCTTCCACATCTGAATACAGATGCTCCTAATTTTGCCCTTTGGATTACTTTGTCCTACTTTTTCTGCTAAGAGAAAACTGGCTGTTTTAAGCCCAACATATAAATTTTGCTCANTCGCTCAGTCAGGTCCGACTCTCTGCAACCTCATGGCCTGCAGCAGGCCAGGCCTCCCTGTCCATCACCAACTCCCAGAGTTTACTCAAACTCGTATCTGTCCGTTGAGTCGGTGATGCCATCTAACCATCTTATCCTCTGTCATCTCCTTCTCCGCCTGCCCTCCATCTTTCCCAGCATCAGGGTCAAAATTTATCCATTAGCAAAAATGTAAGATCTGTTTTAAAACTTCACAGCCACTCCACTATTCTGTAGAGCATCATTATAATGGGGATTTTGAAAAGGAGAAATATTTGTTGTCCAATGTTTGATGTTATCTGCTTAGCAGTAAGAGACATGCATTCTTGAAGGAATAAAGACAAGTTACAACTGCTACTTCCACCAATGAGTACAATTATATTAATATGTGGGTATCCTTTAGTGAAAACAGTATTTGCCTGGTATGCCAATCAACCAAGATTTTTACTTTATAGTTGGAAAGACTTTTCCCATATAAAAGAATTCAGGCTGTTGATGACCCGTTTTTCTCATGCCATCTCATTATTCATGTAACTTTCTTTGTGACCATTTCTACGTTGGGCAAATAAATGGAGTTACTTGAAAACTCTACTGGATATAATATAAATTGCACACCACCTTTCAGAAGCTGTTTTGAATTCTACCCAAGTGTCTGGGGAAGAAAAAGGACAAGGTATAGTGTAGGAAAAAAAAAATCCTTTTCAGCACTCTTTATTTTCACAAGTAACTCCTTTACAGTTCTCTCCTGACTGAAGAGATTGTCTTTAAAGATGCAGGCTCTAAGCAACATTATTATTCCGGTCTCCTCAAAGCACATGGTGCCTCTGGGCCTCTCTTCGCCCCTGGGATGTCAAAGCTGCCGAGCTCCTGGTCCCCTTACTGAGCACCCCTCTTATCTGCACTGACGTCAGACTCTTCAGCCCTCCCTTTCCAGCTGCTTTCCAAGTACTTCTGGTTTGCCTCAAGACGCAGATCTTCCACATCTGAATACAGATGCTCCTAATTTTGCCCTTTGGATTACTTTGTCCTACTTTTTCTGCTAAGAGAAAACTGGCTGTTTTAAGCCCAACATATAAATTTTGCTCATCACCCCCAGCTTGTGAGCATCAGTTCAGTTCAGTTGAGTTGCTCAGCCGTGTCTGACTCTTTGTGACCCCATGGACTGCAGCACACCGGGCCTCCCTGGCCATCATGAACTCCTGGAGTTTATTCAAACTCATATCCATTGAGTCGGTGATGCCATCCAATCATCTCATCCTCTTATGAGCGTGAGCCTGCACAAATACACTGACATATGTACGCACGCACACATTCAGAACCTAGTAACTGGTTGCCATCCCTAATTAAATTGCATTGTGGGATTTATTGTGAATAATTAATAGATTTGTTTTATTGTACAGTCTCATCTAGTATTTTGCTATACACGCATTAGCAACACAGTTCTAGGATTAGCTGTCTGTTTATAAGATTTTAATTGAATTTATTTGGCTTATTAAAACTTATACTTTCTCCTTCCATCTCATGGTCTCACCCTCTGTTGCTTCATTCTCTATCTTAATCCATATCCCTAACGTTATTTTTGAAACAGTTACTTAATCATTTTTCCAACCAAATAAAAAATTAAAAATGCAAAGACTGGTAATGTTAGACAAGTAATAAAAATAGACATTAGACTAGATATGTAACTTTAAATCTGAAGATAAAATTTACTGGATGTGTACATGTGTTTATGTTAAGTTTCTGTGTGTATATATATAACATATTACATATGTATACAAATATATGTGACTCTAAGTTGTAAGATTAAAAAGATTAAATACATTTAAATTATAAAAAATTAAGCCTTCCAAATATGGCAATGTAAAAGGCTTTTGTATTTTTTGTTTATACACTACTAATTTTAAACAGAGGAATATGACTAAAATCTGGCTTTTTCCATTTTTCAGAAAACATTTATCAAAACATATTTTAAAAAAACCACACATGACACACAAAACAGAAAATAAACAAATATTTTAATGCATTGTTACCTTCCTTTTCATTAGGACACAATCACGGTACTTGAGTCTCTAATATTTCTTTGCTAGTCCTTTTATTTATGTGTAACTATCCACCTCTCAGAGGTTAGCAATTTAAGAATAATTATTAAAACAATAATCTACTTAGATATTGATTCTCCCTGAGTATAGGATTAAATATCAAAAACTAAACATAAATTTCATTGATACTTTATATTTTACTTGGCTATTCTAACATTATGAAAATCTAGAATTTTATGATGTAACCTTAGAATCTATAAGTATTAAAAGTACATTTGGGATAAAATGGAACTTGGAGTCATATTTTATAATAATTAAGGCACATCATTTTCTATATACTTATGTAGTTCAAATCTTATTATATATTTAAATGTCTTATATAAATCTGAATTTTGTCTTAAGTCCTAATATCAATATCTTCATCAATTACTAAGAAAATCATTGTTCATTAGTAAAATGAAGTTTTGTTTAGAAAAGTTAACTTATTTAAATGAACCTTAGTGCCTAAAATTTTAATTAATAGTATTTGGTAAATAAATTTAGTCTTATCATTCTCTATTTTATTACATATTTATTTTCAGTAATAGTTTTTACTTCCTATTAGAGCGAGAATCCTGCACTGTGCAGTACAGACTGTTGTATCAATAATTAAGTTACTTAATTATAATTATAATTAATTGTACTAACAATAATTAATTGTATTAACAATTATAACCAGCAATTGTGTAACTGTCATCAATTAATCAATTCACTTTTAATGGATAAATTAATTAAGTTCACCTTTTAGGATTTCCTTATCTATAAAAAAAGGGCAGTGAACTACATACATATTTATTGTTTTTAAATTCTCTTCCAGTTCTACTATAGAATAGTAAAGAGCCAAATTATATAAATTTATACATTTATAAAAGACCCTTTAAAACAATTTCAAAATAACCTTGTGAAATATAACAGTTCTATGTTACAAAACTGTGAACTACTATAATTTACTTTCTTTAAAATCGTACTGATTCAGTTCTAAAATATAGTTACTGTATAAATGCTTCTTAGAATATTGAAATAAGGCTAAAATCAAGATGCTGTATTTGAGTTTAATAAACATTATTAGTAATTATTATATAATTTTCTCCTAGTGAAGATACATTCCCTTATCACAAAATGACATAAGCCATTTTATTTAATATGTAAATCTATCTGAGATTTTATTTAATATCTGACTTTGGAAAGAATTCCTTTCAAATATGTTTAATTTTAGGGAAAAAAGAAGTTGTCTTAAAAAACAACTTTGAGTACAGTTAACAAATAGATATACTAATTAATTTTATGTTTAAGAAGGGGATCCCAGACACAATGATATTCTCTCATTTAAATTCTCCTTCCCTGAAGATGTGGTATACTGATCATTAACAGAGCTGTTAAAATAGGAAATTCTTAACACTGATCAAAATAGATTAGTAGCAACCCTACAACAGTGTCACTGACAGAACAATAGAACCAGGAGAAAAAAGTGGATCACAATGGTAAAATGAGCAAAAATCAGCCAATGATAACCAAAGGACCTTCATAATAATGAAAACATTAAAAATTAAGCTTGAAATTCATTACAAATATTTTGTCTCATTTTTCATAAAAGAACTTTAGTGAATGGTGAATGCTTATAAGAGGCAATGAAATTTAGGTTTATTTACATTTTAGAATCTACTTCTTTACAATATGATTTCTCTTATTAGAGATACAGTTTTCTGAGATAAAACTGTTGAGCGCAACCCCTCAAAAAGTTCAGAGAATGCTGACTCAGATTTAACAAAAGCTGACATTCTAAAGAGCATTTGAACATTTCTAATCTTACTTGAGGAATAAGTAGGATTAGAAATCAATTAGACATAGTCAAAGTTTAGTTATTTGATTTAGAGATTGGGGTTCATTCCAATCCAGTGTTTGATTAACTGATGTGCAATAGCTCGGCTCGGTGGAACAAAGAATGCCTGCTGCTTGCCTTTGGTCAGAACATCCACAACCTAAAATGCACCACAGTAAAATGTATTAGGATTTCAAAACTATCATACTTAAATACTATTTCTATTCTTAAAACAATTTACAATGTAATGACTTTCACAGTGAATAACAAAAGGAGAAAGTAATAACATCCATTTTCAACATGCAAAATTCACTACTGTATTTTTAGTTGCTTCATTGAGTTAATGATTCAAAGTAAAAAATATTTCAGAAAGGCATTTTTCCTGATGAAAATAAGGTCATGAAAGAACAAAGTATATGCTACACATATATTTTCAAAGTGAAATGAACTTTTAGAAAAAAATTTCCTTTTATCAAATTCTGAAAAAAATCTAATTTCTACTTTTTGAGGTTGAGCATAAAATAAAATTAATTTTGTGAAAGCAAAGTGACAAAGGATTTCAGGTTATCAGTATTGTAGTGTACCCCTCTGTCTTCTATACAAAGACACTGAGTTTATATAAGACACAGACAAGTAATTTATCTTTCATTGTACTACTTAAGGATGAGTTTTAAAGAGTTCTGAGTGTATCTTTGTTAAACAGTTTTGTCAGTCTTGTCAAGTGCATTTAAAATGATCAAGAATTTTTCTAAACTTTTATGCAGTTTTACTGAAATTTTTTGTTACTTGTTTCAATACTATAAACTATGTCTAATAATAATATTCCTGCTTCTCATCTGAAATAATGACCACCCATTTTAAGGCCACTGAAAGGATCACTAATCTCAGGGAACAGCATCTGAAATAAGAAAATGGAACAGACTCATCATTACTAGAAGTATGTCACAGCAGGAGTAACATAGGGCACATCAATTATGTTGTAATCCATGAATGATGAGGGGGCCATAGCCATTCATTCAACTTGTTGAAAACATGTATCCCTGCTACATGCCCAAACCAATACAGTCAGAGAACAATCAATAGGAGAAGGAAATTAAATTGAACTTTACCTGTTCTCTAGTGAACCAGCGGGCATCCTCTATTTCATTCTTGTCAACTTTAATTTCTGTAGACACTGCCACAGCTAAGCAACCAATCATTAAGGAGGAGGGCATTGGCCACGGTTGACAAGAGACATACTGAACATGGCCAACCTTGACTCCACTTTCCTCTTCTACTTCTCTCCGAACAGCATCTTCTATTGTCTCCCCTAATCAAACGGGGCAAAAGAACGAGTAGCTGATGAACATGCCCTGGACATTTTGTGCTCCAAATGGTTCAAAAACCTTTGAAAATCACTTTGGACAGAAACCCAGACTCAGAAAGCCGAAGCCTAAAAGTAGACTGGAATTCAAGAAACATCATTTTTTTTTTAAAAATATATGACTACATACAGAATCAAAATGCCAGGAAACTTTTCATTTCTTAAGGGCCTAAATTTGTTACATTTAAAAAATTGTAACAGCTACAAATATCCAGTACCTACTTACCATTGGCTGAACACTATGCAAACATTTTATGTATTATCTTGTTTATGTGGCTAACCTTTTCCTCACTAAAATCTTGAAACATTTTTCTTATGTTGTCAAACAACTATTACAGATAACACTTTTCCAAAGAGTTAAAAACCAAATAACACTAAAAGTTTAAAAACAGCATAAAATGAAACTTATTTTCTCTTTCCAAATAATTATCCTCTAGATAATTACTGACCCAGCTATGATAACATGATGCCTATAAATGAATTTATATTTTTGATTTATTGAAATTGAGAATTAGAATAAATGGAATAATTTGTAAGTTACAGTTATCTGAAAGTTTAGAAATATTCTTTATTTTAAATATAGCTTTCTATTTCAAATAGACTGGTAAATTTCCTATATAAAATTAATTTATTTTTATAAAAAATATTGAAAAGATAACTCTTATACTAGAATATCTGCAAGACCAAACCTAAATAAATATTAGCATGCAGTGCATATTAAAAAACCCTTCATATCAATAAGAAAAAAAGATTAAACAACAAAAACAGACAAAAAATGTAAAATATAAAATTCAAGGGGAAAGAAACTGCATGCCTAACACACATCTGAAAAAGACACTTCATCAGCAGGGAAATAAAAGTTGAAATTACAGTGACATACCACTTCATATCCATCAGAAGAGCAAATAAAAATCCTGATATTCCTAACTCGGTAAAGATGAGGAATAAGACATTTCATGTACTTTCAGAGGCAGTGTAAATTGGCAGGGATATTTCAGAAAATAACTTGGCAATATGTGGAAATGATTAAGATGCTCATGGTCTATGAGCTAGCAGCCCTACTCTCAGATATACACCCTATAAAGGCCAAATGTACAGAAGGATTCACTGCAGTGTTGCTGTTAATGGTAAAAGCTTATAGCAGAATGGATAAATGAATTGTGGACTATTCATAAATGGGAAGCTACATAGCAGTTAAAAAAATGACCTAGAGCTACCAGAGCAAGCACAGTAATTAGGAGCATGGACTCAGAGCCAGACTGCCCAGGTCTGAATGCCTGTCCTATCACTCACTAGCTCTTTGTTCTTAGGCAAGTTATTCAACCACTATGGTGAAATAGTATCTACTATGTAAAGTTGTATGAGGACGATATGATTTAATATACAGAACGCCTTTGGAAAAAGTTCATATGTTTAATACTATTATTATCTATCAGTGTAGACTGATACTGGAAATTGAGATTAAACATGTGCTAATTAGATATATTCATTTATTCCACAAATATTTATTGAATATTTATTGAACTTCTACAACATAGGAGGCATATGCTCCAAGGGTTTGGGATAGAGCAATAAATAAAACAAAGTCCTTGCCTTTCTGGAACTTACTTTCTTGCTGTAGAATATAATAAATAAATAAAAAGAAAGGTAGATAAGTAAATACATACTTACATATATACCCTGTTAGGTGCTGATGAGTGCTCTAGGGAAAAGCCAGACTGGATAACAGGGACTGTGAATGTAGGATATGGGNGAACTTACTTTCTTGTTGTAGAAAATAATAAATAAATAAAAAGAAAGGTAGATAAGTAAATACATACTTACATATATACCCTGTTAGGTGCTGATGAGTGCTCTAGGGAAAAGCCAGACTGGATAACAGGGACTGTGAATGTAGGATATGGGGTTAACTAATTTACCTGGTGCCATCTGAGAAAGTCTCTCTGAAAAGGTGACAATTGAGTCTAGTACAGAAGGAAGTGATGCCTTGGGTAAGAGCAATATATGAAAAAGCAAAGAATTTTTAAAACAGATGAAATTATTCCACTAGTGACAACAAAAATTATATTATTTAAAACACAGAAAATATTTTAAAATACCCCAGTTTTATAACATGATAGTTCGTCAGAGCTTACTTTCAAATGCTGTCCAAAATGTTTATTTAGAAATCATACGTTAAATTGCAATTACTATAAAAATTATACAGAAAAGGCGCACCAGGTTCAATAAATCCAGCGAGGCAAGTAAACATGCCTGGAGGAAATCTCTTCTGCCTGCCTAAAAGACATTTGGTCCCATCGGGATGAATAACTTGCATGATTACCACCGGATCTGTTTAAAAAAATCAGATGTATGAATGATAGGAAAAAACAATTTAGACTCATTGTGTAAAGTCACTAATAGGATAATACAAATGTGTACCTCCTGTAAGAACAAGACACTTTTCTAGTTACAAGAGGTTGTTTCTATCTGCCTAAAGACAAGAGTATTTCAGGGAAATTGCACAGAATACTGTCAGTAAGCTAAAGAAAGGCCATTTTTGTCTTCTTTCATCATCTCAATAGCATAAAAAAAAGCATAAGATAAAAATAAAAAATAAACATTAAAAAAAAGCCTAGCATACTGTAAGTACACAATAAATGTTGATTTATTGTAAGTATTGTATACTTACAGTATGCTAGGCTTATTTTTTTAATTAGAAAGAAGTTTAAATAACTAATACATAGTATGGAGAAAATCCAGATTTTACCATAGTCAATGCTTCCCTCCATCGCAGTCCTTGTTGTTTGCTGTTCAGTCACTAAGTTGCGTCTGACTTTGTGACCCCATGGACTGCAGCACGCCAGGCTTCCCTGTCCTTCACTATCTCTGAGTTTGTTCAAACTCATGTCCACTGAGTTGGTGATGCTACCCAACCACCTGATTCTGTCGCCCCTTCCTCGTCCTTAACAAGAGTGTTTTTAAAAGCTAATATGGCTTGATGGTTAAGTTTAAGCCATTAAAATATTGATTTATTTAAATAATATNGTGTCTGACTTTGTGACCCCATGGACTGCAGCACGCCAGGCTTCCCTGTCCTTCACTATCTCTCAGAGTTTGTTCAAACTCATGTCCACTGAGTTGGTGATGCTACCCAACCACCTGATTCTGTCGCCCCTTTCTCGTCCTTAACAGAGTGTTTTTAAAAGCTAATATGGCTTGATGGTTAAGTTTAAGCCATTAAAATATTGATTTATTTAAATAATATCACTGCATTAGTGACTTGTGGAACGATTTGAGAAGTTACTAATTCAGTGAGTTCGCCTCACTAGATTATGACTGAGGATCAGTAATCAAATGTGAAATGCTCTGAGCAGCAAACACCTGTCACGAGGCCATGCGCTTTACTCCCAGGAGACCTCCTCAGGTGTGGCTGGGTCTGTCCCCTTTTGCTCAGTTTTAAAGGGCTGGTTTATCACATTTCCAAGTCCACAGCCAATTCAAAGCAGCGATAGGGAGAGAGAAGGTAGAGGCAGGCATCAGCACTATGGAGAAGCTGGCTCCAGGCTGCTTTGGTGATGCCACAAGTAGGTACTGGACTGTGAGGGTGTTTTTTTTTTTTTTTTTTCCCCCTCTCTTCACTAAATGGACCCAGATGGTGGGCTTTTGAAATCCTGTACCTCAACGCATCAAATTCATGCTGATTAACCCAAGGTTAAGAAATGGTCAGTTATGTACAATGTCCTTTACTTAAAAGTCATCAAATTAGGTAATACTTTAATACTTAATACTGTATAGTAATACTTAATACTTTATAGTATATAGTAATACTGTATAGTAATACTTAATACTTTACTTAATACTATATAGTAATACTGTATAGTAATAAATACTTTAATACTGTCTGAGCCCCTGGTAGCTCAGACAGTAAAGAGTCTGCCTGGAGTGTGGGAGACCCAGGTTTGATCCCTGGGTTGGGAAGATCCTCCAGAGAAGGAAATGGCAACCCACTCCAGTATTCTTGCCTGGAAAATCCCATGGTCATGGGATCGCAAAGAGTTGGACACAACTGAGTGACTTCATTTTCACTTTCTTTCACTTTAATACTTATACTCTTAATGGTTAAATTAAACATGCTTTTAATAAAAAGGTAAAGCTCCTTAGCAACTCAAAATCTTGTCTTTCCAGAATGTCTTATTCCCTAAGGTTTCCAGATGGCCGAGATTTCACTGTAAAGGAAAAGGCTTACCAACTCTTGGGTATGATGTATTGTGAACACCGTGGAGACTAGGACAGTCTTCTTTTAAGCACACTCTTTTATAGCCGCCTTCTTCAATTTTAGTTGCATTTCCACAGGTTGGGCAGAACTTATACCGACTGTGCCAGGCGAGAACAGATCTTGCTTGAGCTACAACCCCTATGACAGGAGCAAAAGAAGCTTTAATTCAATGACACATGGTAAACAAATTAATACATAAGCAAAGAACATTCTTAAGTCATAATAAAGACATGTACTATATTGTAGTTGTGTGATCAAAGGTTTTATTTTCCTATTTTTGTTATCTGTGTATGTCTTTTAAATTAAAAGATTTAAATTCTACAGATGACAAATGAAAATTAGATTCACCTTTAATTTGGACTAATGAAATAAAACTCTCATATAAGATGGATGTACTAAAATCCATATACACTGTATTAGTTTAGGCTTTTACCATAGGTGATTTGTAAGTTTTGGATATACATGACTCTAGTGTATACTGACTTTACAATAGTGAAGTTGCTCAGTTGTGTCCAACTCCTGGTGATCCTATAGACTGTAGCCTACCAGGCTCCTCTGTCCATGGGATTTTCTAGGCAACAATACTGGAGTGGGTTGCCATTTCCTTCTCCAGGGGATCTTTCTGACCCAGGGACTGAACTCGGGTCTCCCACATCATAGGCAGACTCTTGACTGTCTGAGCCACCAGGGAAGTCCAGGAAACATTTTACAATAGTGATTTTCATAAAAATACACTACAAAGACATTTCCTAACTTAGATTTGGACCTATTACTAGGAAACTGTAGGAATCCATCTCTACTTTCCTTGGTACCTAAGATAGTACTGGTGTGTGTCACTGTGGAACATATTCTGTTTATAACTAGAAAGTACATAGAATATTTTTTTTTGATAATTATTAAGACCTTTATTAACAGGTTTTTAAATATTGTGTTTACAACTCTTGTGATTAACTTTTTTATGATAAAAATGCCCAATAGAATAAATCTTAAGACTATGTACACCCCGTCTACAACCTCTACCCTGATACTTCAAAAAATAATTAATATGGCCTGACCAAAATTAGTAGAATTGGGGCAATAAGAGTAGAAATGCTACATTTCAAATGCCTGACAAAACTTCTCTCCCCTAAAATAGATTATTTGGTCAAAGATTTTTAAATAAAATAACCATCCATAGCAATAATGTTTTAAACTGGGAAAAATGAATAAGCCATAAATTATAACAAATGGAACAGTGACATTCAATGAACACAGGCAACACTAAATATCTGCCTGCTCTGTTACTCTGTAACACGTGACTTACCTCAAAGTACCTCCATTATTTCACTCTCATTACAGTAAGAAAAGCTAACAGTTATCACTTCTTACTGTGTGTCAAGCACCCAGCAAAGATCTTCACACACATCATCTTATTTAATGTTTAGAGCAACGCTATAATGTAGGTACCATTATTATCCTCATTTTTTGGCCGGAGGAAACTGAGGCACACAACGGTTATGGAACTATATAAGGTTATACAGCAGCTGAGTAAGAGAGCCTCAGCTTCCTTACTGTTTTTTAAGATCTTGTAATTACGCGCTGCTGCTGTTGCTGCTGCTAAGTTGCTTCAGTCCTGTCCAACTCTGTGTGACTTTTTTTTTTTTTTTAAACACAGGCCAGATTACAACATTTAAATGGAATTTAGGATAAAATCTCTCATTTCTGAGCATGATACATACAACCCCATGTGAACTGGTATATACATATACAGCTTCAAAGAGAAGAAATTTTAAACTCATAGTGTTTTTTTCCACAGATGTAGAGAATAAAACATAACACTCCCCATTTTGGGATGAGTGTCTAAGAGGCCTCGGGAAGAGCCTGCCAGGTTACCTAAGGGAAAGTGGACACTGACAAGTGACCCTCCCTCGCCTCCCATTAACTCTTCAGTCTACCATAGTATACCTTCTGCTCCTTCCATTCCATGGACACGCCTCTCGTCAAATTACCAACAGCTTCATGTCACCAAACCAAAGACTCTTAAAAAAACTCTTCATCTTCATCTTACTCAAACTCTCAGCAGCATTCAATATATTTGACTAGTAACTTCAAGAAACACTTCACTCTCTTGGTTTCTATGAGCACGTTCTCCTGTTCTTACTTGTCGCCATACTGTCAGCCTCATCTTTGATGGCTCCTCTCCTATCTGACCTCTAGAACTCAGGGGGATTCAGGCGATTCTCAGGCTCCCTTTCTTCCTTGCTCTCAACTTTTTGTGCAACCTCAAAGTATCCTGGGATTTAAACACCACCATTGTGTTGATGACTCTCACACAGGTATATTCTAGTTCTTTCCTCTTTGTTCCAGATTCTGTTTCCCTTCTTTAAAATTTAACATGCCCAAAGATAAAATCTTCATTTATTTGCTTCAAGTCTCTCCTGCTTCCCTTGCTCTACCCATGACTGTATTATTTTATCAATAAAGCTTATTAGTATCTACGACATGATTAAAGTTTCAAACTTAGCAGTCCTTTTAATCTTTCACTTCATTATTATATACTACACACCCACTCCACTAACAAGTATTGCTGATTTTCTCTCCAAAATATACCTGA
>SJYW01012353.1:0-71785 GCA_006410735.1 Raphicerus campestris | reverse complement strand
TAACTCAGATGACCATTATATCTACTACTGCGGGCAGGAATCCCTCAGAAGAAATGGAGTAGCCATCATGGTCAACAAGGGTCCTAAATGCAGTACTTGGATGCAATCTCAAAAACAACAGAATGATCTCTGTTCATTTCCAAGGCAAACCTTTCAATATCACGGTAATCCAAGTCTATGCCCCAACCAGTAACGCTGAAGAAGTTGAAGTNAAGGGTCCTAAATGCAGTACTTGGATGCAATCTCAAAAACAACAGAATGATCTCTGTTCATTTCCAAGGCAAACCTTTCAATATCACGGTAATCCAAGTCTATGCCCCAACCAGTAACGCTGAAGAAGTTGAAGTTGAACAGTTCTATGAAGACCTACAAGACCTTCTAGAACTAATACCCAAAAAAGATGTCCTTTTCATTATAGGGGACTGGAATGCAAAAGTAGGAAGTCAAGAAACACCTGGAGAAACAGGCAAATTTGGCCTTGGAATACAGAATGAAGCAGGGCAAAGGCTAATAGAGTTCTGCCAAGAGAACGCACTGGTCATAGCAAACACTCTCTTCCAACAACACAAGAGAAGACTCTGTTGACCTCACCAGATGGTCAACACTGAAATCAGAGTGATTATATTCTTTGCAGCCAAAGACAGAGAAGCTCTATACAGTCAACAAAAACAAGACTAGGAGCTGACGGTGGCTTGGATTATGAATTCCTTATTGCCAAATTCAGATTGAAATTGAAGAAAGTGGAGAAAACCACTAGACCATTCAGGTATGACCTAAATCAAATCCTTATGACTATACAATATAAGTGAGAAATAGATTTAAGGGACTAGATCTGATAGACAGACTGTCTGATGAACTGTGGATGGAGGTACATGACATTGTACAGGAGACAGGAATCAAGACCATCCCCAAGAAAAATAAATGCAAAAAAGCAAAACAACTGTCTGAGGAGGCCTTACAAATAGCTGTGAAAGGAAGGGAACCAAAAAGGAAAGATATACCCATTTGAATGTAGAGTTCCAAAGAATGTCAAGGAGAAATAAGAAAGCCTTCCTCAGCAATCAATGCAAAGAAATAAAGGGAAAACAATAGAATGGGAAAGACTAGAGACCTCTTCAAGAAAATTAGAGATATCAAAGGAACATTTAATGCAAAGATGGGCTCAATAGAGGACAGAAATGGTATGGACCTAACAGAAGCAGAAGATATTAAGAAGAGGTGGCAAGATACACAGAAGAACTGTACAAAAAAGATCTTCATAACCCAGATAATCACGATGGTGTGATCACTCACCTAGAGCCAGACATCTTGGAATGTGAAGTCAAGTGGGCCTTGGAAAGCATCACTAGGAACAAAGCTAATGGAGGTGATGGAATTCCAATTGAGCTATTTCAAATCCTGGAAGATGATGCTGTGAAAGTGCTGCACTCAATATGCCAGCAAATTTGGAAAACTCAGCAGTGGCCACAAGACTGGAAAAGTCAGTTTTCATTCCAGTCCCAAAGAAAGGCAATGCCAAAGAATGCTCAAACTACTGCACAATTGCACTCATCTCACGCTGATAAAGTAATGCTCAAAATTCTCCAAGCCAGGCTTTAGCAATACATGAACTGTGAACTTTCAGATGTTCAAGCTGGTCTCAGAAAAGGCAGAGGAACCAGAGATCAAATTGCCAACATCCACTGGATCATGGAAAAGGCAAGAGAATTCCGAAAAAACATCTATTTCTGCTTTATTGACTATGCCAACATCTTTGACTGTGTGGCTCACAATAAACTGTGGAAAATTCTGAAAGAGATAGGAATACCAGACCACCTGACCTGCCTCTTAAGAAACCTGTATGCAGGCCAGGAAGCAATAGTTAGAACTGAACATGGAACAACAGACTGGTTCCAAATAAGAAAAGGAGTATGTCAAGGCTGTATATTGTCACCCTGCTTATTTAACTTACATGCAGAGTACATCATAAGAAATGTTGGGCTGGAAGAAGCACAAGTTGGAATCAAGATTCCCGGGAGATATATCAATAACCTCAGATATGCAGATGACACCACCCTTATGGCAGAAAGTTAAGAAGAACTAAAGAGCTTCTTGATGAAAGTGAAAGGGGAGAGTGAAAAAGTTGGCTTAAAGCTCATCATTCAGAAAACGAAGATCATGGCATCTGGTCTCATCACTTCATGGGAAACAGATGGAGAAACAGTGGAAACAATGGCTGACTTTATTTTGGGGGGCTCCAAAATCACTGCAGATGGTGATTGCAACCATGAAATTAAAAGACTTACTCCTTGGAAGGAAAGTTATGATCCACCTAGATAGCATATTCAAAAGCAGAGACATTATTTTACCAACAAAGGTCTATCTAGTCAAGGCTATGGTTTTTCCGGTGGTCATGTATGGATGTGAGAGTTGGACTATAAAGACAGCTGAGCACTGAAGAACTGATGCTTTTGAACTGTGGTGTTGGAGCAGACTCTTGAGAGTCCCTTGGACTGCAAGGAGATCCAACCAGTCCATCCTAAAGGATATCAGTCCTGGGTGTTCATTGAAAGGACTGATGTTGAAGCTGAAACTCCAATACTTTGACCACCTGATGTGAAGAGCTGACTCATTTGAAAAGATCCTGATGCTGGGAAAGATTGAGGGCAGGAGGAGAAGGGGATGACAGAGGATGAGATGGTTGGATGGTATCACTGATTCAATGGACATGGGTTGGGTAGACTCCAGGATATGTTGATGGACAGAGAGGCCTGGCGTGCTGTGGTTCATGGGGTCACAAAGAGTCGGACACGACTGAGCCACTGAACTGAACTGAACTGAACTGAACAGGTAAAGGATGGCAACTTCTAGCTGAGCCCGAGAGTCCTGGAGCACAGCCCCATTACCTCACAACCAGCCAATCAGAAGACAGTCACATACTCCGCAGCCCTCACTCCAAATTTTTGCCTCTAAAAACTTCTCCCTGAAAACCGTCAGGGACTTTGGGAGTTCTGAGCAGGAGCCACTCGTTTTCCTTGCTTGACCCTGCAGTAAACCTTTCTCTGCTCCAAACGGATGTTTCAGTTTGTTTGGCTTCACTGTGCATCAGACACACAAAACTTGCATTCAGTAAGGAGGAGAGGACTCTCAATATAATCAAACTTCATTTCCTCCACCTTCCCCCATAGGTGACCCACAAACTAGAGAATAATTATGAAGTGAAGTCGCTCAGTCGTGTCCGACTCTTTGCGACCCCATGGACTACATGTAGCCTACCAGGCTCTTCTGTCCATGGGATTTTCCAGGCAATAGTACTGGAGTGGATTGCCATTTCCTTCTCCAGGGGATCTTCCCGACCCAGGGATTGAACCCAGGTTTCTCGCATTGTAGACAGACGCTTAACCGTCTGAGCCACCAGGGAAGTACAGAGGTTATCCCACAGGAGCGAGAGTTCTGAGCCCTCACATCAAGCTCCCTGGCCTGGGGGTCTGGCACCAGAAGATGAGCCCTGAAAGCATTTGAAGATCAGCAGGGATTAATTGCATGAGTCCTTCAGGACCAGGAGACAGAGATGCCACTCTTATAGGGCACACACAAAACATCGTGGGCTGGGACCAGGGTGGAAGAAGTGATTTGATAGAAGCCTGGGCCAGACCTACCTGCAGGTCTTGGAGTCTCCTGCAGCTCACCCTGGGGACATAGACACTGGCAGTGGCCACCCCAGTAGCTGATTCTACAGGGAAGGCAGTGCTGGCCCGTACCACTGTGTGGGCTCCTCCCTCTCACTTTTAGTTCCAAGACCAGGCCCTAACCAACAGCTTGCAGGTACCAGTGTTGGGATGCCTCAGGCCAAACAACTAAATGGGCAGGGACACAGACCACCTAAAGACAGCCTAAAGACTAAAGAGTCCATGCATGCGTGCATGCATGCTAAGTCGCTTCAATCATGTCAGACTCTGCAATGCTATGGATTATAGCCCGCCAGGCTCCTCTGTCCATGGGTTTCTCCAGACAAGAATACTGAAGTGGGTTGCCATGACCTCCTCCAAGGAATATTCTCCAGTCAGGGATCAAACCTGTGCCTCTTACATCTCCTGCATTGGCAAGTGAATTCTTTACCACTAGTGCTACTTGGGAAGCCCAAAGAGCCCATAACTGCCTCTAGACACATCCCTGCCCACCAGAAGGCCAATACTCAGGTCCACCCACCAGTGGGCAGACATTAGAAGCAGTCTAGGGACCAACCCTGCCTACTGCAAGTCACACCCTATCCAGGGACTAGCTGGGCCCTGGTCCTGCCCACGAGCAGGCCCATGCAAGCTTCAGGGCCCCAGGCTCCACTCCCAACTGTGTCAGGAACCAACCCCCACCTCTCACCTCATCTGAAATGGCAGCTGGGAGCGCTGGCCCTGCAGCCAGACTCCAGGAATCAGCTCTGCCTGCCAGGAGTCCTGCACGAATCCCCAGGCCCTGGCTTCACCCGCCAGTGGGGGGTTATGGAAAAGCTCAGTCGTGTCTGACTCTTTGCAACCCCATGGACTGTAGCCTACCAGGCTCCTCGGTCCATGGGATTTTCCAGGCAAGAGTAGTGGAGTGGGTTGCCATAGCAGCCCCAGAGTCATGGGACCCTGACTCTGCCCATCAGTGAGCCAGAACCAGCCCTGGGGCCCTCTAGGGGTTCCACAGCTGGCCCCCTCCTGACCAGGCCCTGCTAAACAGCAGCCAGTGGCATCTGCATGAGGCCAGGCCTGGCAACCAACCAGACTCAGGGCCTACCAAGCCCACCAGACCACCCACATAGTCAGCCACCACAATAGAAAGACCCATGTAGCTCTCTTAGGGGGAACCCTAGAACATATCGCTTGGGGGATGGGAGGCAAGGGCACAGCTGCGATGCACAGGCCATTTCCTACAGAGGACCAGTTCTCCAAGGTCAAGAAATCTAACCAGCTTACCACACACACAGAAATACACAGCACCTTAGACAAACTGAGGAAGCAGAGGAATATGCTTCAGATGAAGGAACAAGATAAAATCCCAGAAGAGCTAAATGAAATGATGATAGGCAATCTACCTAAGGAAGGCAGGAGTGGATCAGGTCAGATGCAGAGACCAAAACTCAACCACAACAATGTGTTTCCCTCCCAGACGACCATGCATTTGTTGACCTGAAACAAATAGGCTGCCAGTAATTTCTCCAGCAAAAATTGGTTTATATGGGATCAGCCAAGAACTCCATTTCAGAGTCTGCAACCGTGGCAAGACTCAGGCAAGTCTCCACGTGGCAAGGAAAGGAGAATACTCTTATAGAGGAGAAAAGGAAGTTGGGAGGGCTGCAATAAACCAAGGGTCTGGTGCTTTTCATTGGCTGAATCTTTGTTGGGAAAGAAGAGGACTCTTGCTTCTTCCTGTTGGGCTTCGCTAGCATCACAGAGCTCCCCCTTCTGGTCTCTTGACTTTCTTTGAATAAGGTTTCTATTTATCAATTTTTTACACTTTAAAAATGTAAATGTGTGGAGGGAAAAGACAGAGCCCTTTCATTACAAGATTTTGAGAGAAATAAGCAGGTAGAAGAATTTAGGGGAGGGCTCATGGTTGGGTTCCTCGCCTCTGAGTTCTATCAAAACCAACGCTGTTTCTGGGGGGAAATTTGTACAGGGTACCTAGTTTTTCCTTTGTACCTTTGCTGTTCCTAGGTAACTTTTGCCCCCTGATGCGAAGACTAACTCACTGGAAAAGACCCTGATGCTGGGAAAGATTGAAGGCGGGAGGAGAAGGGGACGACAGAGGATGAGATGATTGGATGATATCACTGACTCAATGGACATGAGTTTGGGTAAACTCCGGGAGTTGGTGATAGGCAGGGAAGCCTAGCGTGCTGTAGTCCATGGGGTCGCAAAGAGTTGGACACGACTGAGCAACTGAACTGAACTGAACTGAACCTAGTTGTTCAACCAGAAAAAAAATGGCAGAAGCTTCCATTCTTTCACCACTCTTTTCTCGGCCCAGACTCCCCAAGCTGGGGGACGAGAACTTAGTCTCCTTGTGAAACTCCATGTTAGAAATTCTACCTATTGCTTCCTACTGACTGACCACAGCTCTGCTACTCATGTAGAGACCGAGGACAGCTCATCCACAGAACCTAGAAACATCCAATCATAGAGAGTTAAGATTTTTTAAATTTATTTTATTGAAGTATAGGGCTTTCCAGGTGGCTCAGTGGAAAAGAATCTGCCTGCCAAGCAGGAGATGGAAGTTTGATCCCTGGGTCAGGATTCCTTCTACCCCTGGAGAAGGAAATGGCAACCCACTCCAATAGTCTCACCTAGGAAATCCCATGAATGGAGGAGACCAGCAGGCTACAGTCCATGCGGTTGCAAAGAGTCAAATACAACTTAGCGACTAAACAATCAAAACATAGTTGATTTACATGTTGTGTAAATTTCCGCTCTATGGCAAAGTGATTCAGGTATATATATATTTTTTCCTGTTCTTTTCCATTAGTTATTATAGGATATTGAATATAGTTACCTGTATTTTACAGTAGGACTTTGTTGTTTACCCATTCGATATATAGTAGTTTGCATCTGTTTTTACCCAAATCCCAATCCGCCCCTCCTCAACCCCACTCAAGACTTTTTAAAATGCCCATCCGAATGACTCTTTGCTATGAATTTGCCATTTGGTCAAAAACCAGTGATGGTTAAAAGCCTAGACTGCTCAAGTTCAAATTCTTAGCTCACTTAGTAGCTTGAGCTAGTTGCTTTCCTTGTGTGCCCAATTATCTCAAAAACAGAAGTAAGAATAATAGATTCTTAAAAGGATAAAATTAGTTAGTATAATTGAAGAATCTGAATAGTTCCTGGTATGAGGTAAGTTCAACATATGTTTGTAGCATCTGTTGTTGTTATTGTTGCTGTTGCTGCGCTGCTGTGTAATTGCTGATAAGGCGGTGGACTGAAACACACATTGATCTCAAAGTTCCCAGCGCCCCCAGCATCTGTTTTAAGAAGCTCTCCAGGTGATTCTGGGCACACTAACATTTTAAACTTCTGGGCTAGAAGGGTGAACAGTAGCTCCCATTTTTCTAAAAAGTACTGATACCCTTAACTTGAAAAAAGTGTGCAGACTCATTTATTATAAGAGAAAGGAACATTAAAATTATATTAAAAAATCATTTCTCATCATCCAATTGGCAACTACAAAAAATTTCACAATAAATTCTGTTGGTGACTCTATGGGGAACTAACATTCTTATGCATTGCTAGTGGGAATACATAAGGGTACATTTGGCAACATTCAGCAAAATTACATATTTAGTCAACTTTTAAGCTGTAACCCCACATCTAGGAGTCTATTTTAAAGGAATACTAGCAAAATATAAAGGGAAAGTAAATGAGTGAGACTATTCATTGCAGCAGTATGTATAAAAGCAAAAGATTAGAAACCACTCCAACCCTGAGGGGACTGATTGAATAAACTATGGTACATCTGTACAAAGGAGTACTAGGCACCTAGGAAAAGGAATGATGATCTCTGCCTTCTGTTGTGGGATGATCCTTAAGATACTGGGTTAAGTGAAGAAAGCAAGTGAGAATAAAGCACATGGTGTTATTTTACCATTTATCTAAAAGAGAAACAATATGCTTAAGGGTTTTTTTAATATATATACATGCAAGGATATGTTGGACTCTTCCTGCCCCATCTTACATTTTCACAGTCTGCGTGTTAGTTCCATGCAGCCCTCGCTGCAGCAGCCATCATGCACAACTGTAGCCCAGCACAGCTCCAGCCCAGGCTGCATCTTCTCTGAGATGTGCTGGCCACTCTGGCTCATAAAGCATGCTTAGGAGTTCCAGGGGAGTTAACACCCCCGTGGCAACCCTTGATCGACAGACAGGGAACAAGAGCACAGGCTCTGTGGATCAATACGCCAGCCTCCACGTCTTGAGCAGACAGTCCTGAGGCACGTTACATAGTCCCTCAGAAGGTCCTTGGTGGCTTAAGCCTCAACTGTCCTTTGTAGTTATCAGCTCAGTAATTAGGTTGATCTTCTTACTTCTGTTTCTCTCTTCCTTTTTGTCTCCTGAGGTCACCTTCAAAAATTGACCAGCTGTATACAGTCTTTGTCTCAAAGGCTGCTGTGTGGAAAAACTCAAACTAAAGCAAATAATATACTATAATAGCTATTCAAAATGTTGATGATTACTCACAGGAACAGGAGAATAAAGTAGAGAGAATAGGAATAGAAACTAGATTTTACAAATATATCTTACACTTTGGATTTTGGACTTTTGATACATTTTTTGCACAATTATAGAGTAAGTTCAACTTCAAAAAGTCATCCCTAAAATTGAAAATAAAGTGAAATAAAAACCAAATGTGTTATAATCTTAGAGGCATAATCATACAGAAAGCTACTCCAAGTGACTTTAAAATACATAATTTAACTCCATATCCATAGTGCAACCCAACCTTAAAAACAGAAAGAATGTGAAAATAATTTTAATCTGTTTTCAGTAGTTATCTTGATGGAGGTTGGTTCAGTTCAGTTCAGTCACTCAGTTGTGTCCGACTCTCTGGGACCCCAGGAATCACAGCACGCCAGGCCTCCCTGTCCATCACCAACTCCCGGAGTTCACTCAGACTCATGTCCATCCAGTGATGCAATCCAGCCATCTCATCCTCTGTCATCCCCTTCTCCTCCTGTCCCCAATCCCTCCCAGCATCAGAGTCTTTTCCAATGAGNAATGCTCTTGCTTTTTTGATGATCCAATGGATGTTGGCAATTTGATCTCTGGTTCCTCTGCCTTTTCTAAAACCAGCTTGAACATCAGGAAGTTCATGGTTCACGTATTGCTGAAGCCTGGCTTGTAGAATTTTGAGCATTACTTTACTAGCATGTGAGATGAGTGCAATTGTGCAGTAATTTGAGCATTCTTTGGCATTGAATGCTCAAACTACTGCACAGTTTTCAGTAGTTATATTGATGGTGGTTGGGTTACTATTGCTATTATTCTGAAACTGCTGATGTGTCAGTTCAATCGCTCAGTCATATCTGACTCTTTGCCACCCCATGGATTGTATAGCACACCAGGCTTCCCTATCCATCACCAAATCTTGGAACTTGCTCAAACTTACATCCATCAAGTTGGTGATGCCATCCAACCATCTCATCCTCTTTTGCCCCCTTCTCCATCTGTCTTCAATCTTTCCCAGAATCAAGGTCTTTTCAAATGAGTCAGCTCTTCACAGCAGGTGGCCAAAGTGTTGGAGTTTCAGTTTCAGCATCAGTCCTTCAAATGAATATTCAGGACTGACTTCCTTTCGGATTGACTGGTTGGACCTCCTTGCAGTCCAAGGGACTCTCAAGAGTATTTTCCAACACCACAGTTCAAAAGCATCAATTCTTTGGCACTCAGCTTCCTTTATAGTGCAACTCCCACATCCATACATGACTACTGGAAAAACCATAGCTCTGATTAGATGGATCTTTGTCAGCAAAGTAACGTCTCTGATTGCATTATGCTGTCTATGTTGGTTATAGCTTTTCTTCCAAAGAGCAAGAGTTTTTTAATTTCATGGCTGCAGTCACTATCTGCAGTGATTTTGGAGCTTAGAAAAATAAAGTCTCTCACTGTTTCTACTGTTTCCCCACCTATTTGCCATGAAGTGATGGGACCAGATGCCATGATCTTTGTTTTCTGAATCTTGAGTTTTAGGCCAGCTTTTTCACACTCCTTTTTCACTTTCATCAAAAGGTTCTTCAGTTCCTCTTCACTTTCTGCCATAAGGCTGGTGTCATCTGTGTATCTGAGGTTATTGATATTTCTCCCAGCAATCTTGATTCCAGCTTGTCCTTCATCCAGCCCGGCATTTCACATGATGTCCTCTGCATAGAAGTTAAATAAGCAGGGTAACAATATATAGTCTTGATGTACTCTTTTCCCTCCTTGGAACCAGTCTATTGTTCCGTTTCCAATTCTAACTGTTGCTCCTTGACCTGCATACAGATTTCTCAGGAGGTCTGGTGGTCAGGTATTCCCATCTCTTTAAGAATTTTCCACAGTTTCTTATGATCTACACAGTCAAAGGCTTTGGCACAGTCAATAAAGCAGAAGTAGATGTTTTTCTGATCTTGCTTTTTTGATGATCCAATGAATGTTGGCAATTTGATCTCTGGTTGCTCTGCCTTTTCTAAATCCAGCTCAAACATCTGGAAGTTCTCAATTCACGTACTATTGAAGCCTGGCTTGGAGAATTTTGAGCACTACTTTACTAGCTTGTGAGATGAGTACAACTGTGCGGTAGTTGGAACATTCTTTGGCATTGCCCTTCTTTGGGACTGGAATGAAAAATGGAATTTTTCCAGTCCTATGGCTACTGCTGAGTTTTCCAAATTTGCTGGCACATTGAGTGCAGCACTTTCACAGCATCATCTTTTAGGATTTGAAATAACTCCACTGGAATTCCATCACCTCCACTAGCTTTGTTCATAGTAATGCTTCCTAAGGCCTACTTGACTTTGCATTCCAGGCTGTCTGGCTTTAGGTGAGTGATCACACCATTGTGGTTATTTGAGTCATGAAGGTCTTTTTTGTATAGTTCTTCTGTGTATTCTTGCCATTTCTTAATATCTTCTGCTTCAGTTAGGTCCATACCATTTCTGTCTTCTATTGTGCCCATCTTTGCATGAAATGTTCCCTTGGTATCTCTAATTTTCTTGAAGAGATCTCTAGTCTTTCCCATTCTATTGTTTTCCTCTATTTCCTTACATTGGTCACCAAGAAAGGCTTTCTTATCTCTCCTTGATATTCTTTGGAACTCTGCATTCAAATAGGTATATCTTTCCTTTTCCCCTTTGCCTTTAGCTTCTCTTCTTTTCTCAGCTATTTGTAAGGTCTTCTCAGATAACCGTCTTGTCTTTTTGCATTCTTTGTACTTCAAGGCAAAATTTGTTGTATGTGTATATAGGATAAATCAATGAGAATTATATTGGTGTCATTGAGAGGCTATATTTGCAACATCAATAAGATACAGATATAAAATTGATGAGATTGTTTTTAATCCATAATTTGTGTTAGAAGTATCAGTTTAAAAAAATAATAAAGAAAACAAAACAACAAAAAAAAAAACCTCACAGTATATTTCAGTTCAGTTCAGTTGCTCAGTCATGTCTAACTCTGTGACCCCATGAATCACAGCACGCCAGGCCTCCCTGTCCATCACCAACTCCTGGAGTTCACTCAGACTCACGTCCATCCAGTGATACAATCCAGCCATCTCATCCTCTGTCATCCCCTTCTCCTCCTGCCCTCAATCCCTCCCAGCATCAGAGTCTTTTCCAATGAGTCAACTCTTCACATGAGGTGGCCAAAGTACGTGAGTTTCAGCTTCAGCAGCATTCCTTCCAAAGAAATCCCAGGGCTGATCTCCTTCAGAATAGATTGGTTGGATCTCCTTGCAATCCAAGGGACTCTCAAGAGTCTTCTCTAACATCACAGTTCAAAAGCATCAATTCTTTGGTGCTCAGCCTTCTTCACAGTCCAACTCTCACATCCATACATGACCACAGGAAAAACCGTAGTCTTGACTAGACGGACCTTAGTCGGCAAAGTAATGTTTCTGCTTTTAAATATGCTATCTAGGTTGATCATAACTTTTCTTCCAAGGTGTTTAAAATTAATGCATATTTTCTTGCTCAGTTATTTTGAAGAACTAGAAAAAATGATTAAAATTATTAGAAATAGTATTAGTGAAAAATCATAGCACTCATATTATGGCCAATTAAAACCTTTCCCATTTTTTTAAAAAGTCTCCATCGAGAAATAGCTGATTCCAGATTAAGGCAAGAAAGAAATAAGATGAACATGGAGCATTTTGCCATACCAGAAAGGAAGTGAAAGTGAAAGTCACTCAGTCATGTTCAACCCTTTGTGACTCCATGGGCTATACAGCCCAAGGAATTTTCCAGGCCAGAATACTGGAGTGTGTAGCCTTTCCTTTCTCCTTGGGGGATCTTTCCAACCCAGGGATTGAACCCAGGTCTCCCACGCTGCAGGCAGATGCATTACCATCGGAGCCACAGGGGATGCCCAAGAATACTAGAGTGAGTAGCCTATCCTTCTCCAGGGAACTTCCCAACCTAGGAATCGAACTGGGGTCTCCTACATTGCAGGCAGATTCTTTACCAACTGAGTTATCAGGGAAAGAAGTCATCAAAGCCCATTGTGGTGGCAGTGGTTTAGTCACTAAGTTGTGCCTGACACGTGATCCCATGGACGGCATTAGGCTGTGTCAAAGGGTCTTGAGAGGTCACCTGAGTAAGTTTCTGCTAGTCAGCCAAAGAAGGGATAACATGAGCACCGATAAGGAGACGCTTAGCACCGCAATGGGTTGAAATGCAGCAAACGTGTTTACAAGTTGCAAATTGATAAAAGGAAAGAATCTAGTGTTTTGCTGCCTTTTTTACATGATTGTACATGATAACAATGAGACAGTTCCTGAGAGGAAGTTTCTCTCCATAGAAATGTATTCTAATTTAATAAATATTTTAAGAAATGATCAAAGTAGAATATCACCATTTTGCAAACCCTGAAAAATTAATGAGTCTAATTAATGATTATCTACAGTTGTAGCATCACAAAAGAGGAGACCTAGATATTACTACAGGGAGACAAGCAGCAAAATTCAGATCGGGGGAAATTCTGTGAGACAAAAGGCTCAGCTTCTTCAACAAGTAAACTTTTAAAAAGAAAGTTTAAAGAAAGAAAGAGTAAAGGACCCTATAGACGAAAAGTTTCTTAAAAGACATAACTGTGATAGATGGACCTTATTTGGATCCCAGTTAGGTTTGGCATACACGTCAAAGACAGGTTTTTGCTATGGTCCCTACCCTGACTGAGAACAAACTTCCCCATCCTAGGGGTCTAATGAAACCTATTGGAAGGACATCCTGAAAAGCAGGCCATGGCAAGTATTCACATACCCCGACCCGTTAAACCCCCATCCCTTTCCCTACCACAGCCACCAGCCCCTCCCACTGTTCATGACATCAGTGCTGAATTTCATGTCTGCTCTTTGGCTTTTATTCCATCCTGTTCTTCACCACCCTGCTTATAGACCTCACTGTCCACTGTCCTGTTTTTTATTTCATCCATCCCTCCAGAGGGAATGCTATATATCAGGGGTCGCCAACATTTTTAGCACCAGGGACCAGTTTTGTGGAAGACAATTTTTCCTCGGACCTGAGGGGGAGGGGATGGTTTCAGGATGATTCAAGTGCATTACATTTGTTGTACACTTTATTTCTATTATTATTACATTGACTCTAGGCTGAGCACTGAAACTGATGTGTTTGAACTATGGTTCTGGAGAAGACTCTTGAGAGTCCCTTGGACAGCAAAGAGATCAAACCAGTCAATCCTAAAGGAAATCAACCCTGAATATTCATTAGAAGGACTGATGCTGAAGCTGAAGCTCCAATACTTTGGCCACCTGATGCAAAGAGCCAACTCACTAGAAAAGATCTTGATGCTGGGAAAGATTGAGGGCAGGAGGAGAAGGGGATGACAGAGGATGAGATGGTTGGATGGCGTCACAGAGTCAGTGGACATGAGTTTGTGCAAACTCTGGGAGATAGTGAAGAACAAGGAAGCCTGGCGTGCTACAGTCCAGGGGGATCACAGAGTCTGACATGATTGAGGGACTGAACAGCAACAAGCTCTCAGATCTTCAGGCATTAGATCCTGGAGGTTGGGGACCACTGTTCTACACTACATGCCCACTAAGTATTGGGCTCCCCACCCGACCCCTCATCCAGGTTCTCCCTCCAACCATGCTGTCTTAAATAGCACTCCACTGTCCCCTACACTCACTCTCCAAACTCCACATTTCATTCCTCAGCTCACTGGGCCCATCAGCACCACCAGACAGTACACATGCTCCCCTGACTGCACCCACTCTTTCCTGCCCAACCATTACCAGGGGCTCTCAGATTGTCCAAGTTAGGGCTGTCTGCTTTTGCTGATGGGTATTAGTCATGGGTCTCCAAGAAAGCCTCCTTCCAAGAAGGCTAACAGATAAAATCTCACTCTGCCCATTGGGATTGATAATAAGTTCAGGCCATCAGAATTCAGGAATGGGCTGACTTTTGCAGAGGGTTAGACAGAGTTCTAGCACCTCCTATGAGTTTTCTCCCAATCTGGTTAGATCTCTTGGTGGGGGTCAGGGCAGGGACATTGGCCTCTTACCCCTGGCAGGACTCAGGACACTGTCTCCAGGGGTGGAGTAGCATCTCAACTCAGGGGCATTAAGATCAGACAGGTCATCCAGCCTCAGAAGTTGAAGTCCACTTTAAGACTTACAGGGCCTCTTCAGGGCTAACCAAAGAGACATCCAGGGCCCTGGCTAACAATAAGCGATTGTGAGAGCCAGATGACTTGTACACGTGCTTTCCGTTTCTCACTTTCAAAGAGTAAAAGATGAAAAGTAGATGAATAATTTATATTAGGAAATATGATAAGGCAGGCCAAAATGAGAGGAAATAAAAGTAAAGGCATTATTCCAGGAGGAAAACATGAACATAAACAAAGCAGTAGAAAAAGCAAGTCTGTTTTCAAAGCCAGCTGTGGTTGTTAGAAAGTTTTTTCTTGCCCTGGGTTCATACCCCTCCTTCTGCAATTCTACTCCTCTGCACAGCGTCTGTCTTTTGAATGGTATATAATCCTGACAATGCTGAAAAAAAGGCATATTTGTCCCCATTTTACTGGTTAAGTCTTGAAGCTTGAGGGGGTCACATGATTTGCCTGTTGCCACCCAACCAAATGGGAAGGAACGAGGGTGTAAACCCAAGTGTGTCTGATGCTACAGCTCTTTATCCAACTCTCTGCTGCCTTGGGTCCAATGCCTACTTCTCTTCCCACAAGCGCCCTTCACAATTTCTAAAACAACCTTGGACTCCCCACCTCTTCCCCGCTCCCAGACTCATGCTCACCTACCAGCCCCAGTCCCTTCATCACTCAGCATGACATGGTTTCAAATCTCTGCATCTTTCTTCCCTGAATACGTTCCAATTTGCCCAAATCCCCTTTAACATATGAGGCCCAGAGGTGGACACCAGTTTGCAGATCCAGACTGATGAGTTGACCAAAGCGAAGCCTGCAGGGATTTATCTCTTGCTTTGATGAGGAATCAGAGCTGACTGGAGCATGGTTTAGGATGGATTCATGAGCTCTGCTGACAGCTGCAGCACAGAGCCAGCCCGGGATGGGTGCACACTCAGCTAAAGCTCCCCAGAGCTTGAACCCGGCCTCTGCTACTCCATCTCTCCTTTTCCTACACTTGAACGGCGTATTGTTTTGAACCTCAATTCAGAATTTTCTCACTACTGATTTCAGTTCCATCTGACACACACCCACTGAGCTAGGCACAATGGCCAGTTGCCGGGGAGCCCAGTTAACAAGGCATTATTCATCCCCACACTGTTTTGATTAACAAGGCATTAGTGATCTCCACAAAGAGACATTGCTTTGCCAAAAGTCCATTTAGTCAAAGCTATGGTTTTTCCAGTGGTTATGTATGGATGTGAGAGTTGAACTATAAAGAAAGCTGAGCACCAAAAAATTGGTACTTTTGAACTGTGGTGTTGGGGAAGACTCTTGAGAGTCCCTTGGACTGCAAGGAGATCCAACCAGTCCATCCTAAAGGAAATCAGTCTTGAGTGTTCATTGGAAGGACTGATGTTGAAGCTGAAACTCCAATACTTTGGCCACCTGATGCGAAGAACTGACTGCTTGGAAAAGACCCTGATGCTGGAAAAGATTGAGGGCAGGAGGATAAGGGGATGACAGAGGATGAGATAGCTGGATGGCATCACCGACTCGATGGACGTGAGTTTGAGTAAGCTCTGGGAGTTGGTGATGGACAGGGAAGACTGGTGTGCTGCAGTCCTTGGAATTGCAAAGAGTCGGACATGACTAAACAACTGAACTGAACTGAACACTGTTTTTGTTTTCCAGGCTCAAGTCGGCTCAGAGCCCCTCAAGGAACTCCCTGCCCCCACCCCACATCGCCCCTCAGGGGGCCTGGCACACCCTGCACTCTGTCCACTGCCCGGCCTTCCTTAAGAACAGAGCCACACCTTGCAAACCACCAAGCCTCTGGAGTGGTTTCTGAGTTGACCATCACTGCATCAGGCAGGGTGTTTTTGTTAGTGATTGAACAGCTGCCAAGAACATTTCGAGAGATGATTTACTCATTCTCTGAGGGTTGTTTACATCAGAGCTCTCTGTTTCCTTCAGAGCCTGTGCCTCCTATGGAAAACCTGTCACCATTTGTGATCTGAGAAGAGCCTGCTTGCCTGAAGGAAGAAACTGTACATATATATATATATATATACATATATATATATATACATATATATATATATGTATATATTTTCCCCCACACAGTGAATAATGCTATGTTTTCTCACTTGCCCAAGGGGTGTTCCCCTGGCCTGGAAGTGGATGCGGAAGTATCAGGGGCATAAGCTGACCCAGGCCAGGAAAAGATTCTCCAGTGAAAGATTCTCCATAGTTTGAGGTGCTATTTCATGGTACCTATACCCTCTGGCAAGCTGACAGTGCCTGGGTTGAGTTCTGAAAGATTTAATTCTTTAAGGACGGGAGATCACAGTATAATTCTGTGTGTGTGTGCTCAGTAGTGTCTGACTCTTTGCAACCCTGTGGAACTGCCAGGCTCTTCTGTCCAAGGGATTTTCCAGGCAAGAATACTGGAGCAGGTTGCCATTTCCTACTCCAGAGACTCTTCCCGACCAGGGATTGAACTCTCATCTCTTGCATCTCCTGCACTGGCAGGCAGATTCTTTACCACTGTGCCACCTGGGAAACCCAGAATAATCCTAGTCCTTTCCAATTAGTCAACACAAAGCTTGAGTTTTGGCTAAAGTGACTTGAAACTTGGTTTGGTATAAAGCATAGCTACATGGGACTTCCTTGTCGATCCAGTGGTTAATAAGACTCTGTGCTCCCAATGCAAGGAGCTCAGGTTCAATTCCTGGATCAGTGAACTAAGATCCCACATGTGGCTTGGTGATGCAGCAAAAAATGAAATGAGGTAAGATAAGACAAAATAAAATAAAGCATGGCTACATGGTGGTGTGATAAGAGCTCTAAGCTGGGTTCAAACTCTAGTACTAACTGACTGTATGACCTTGGACAAGTAGTTTCCTCGTCTACTACAGTAAGAGGATTAATATACAGGCTCTCCAAAGGCATTTCAGACTGTGACATAATGTAGTATTATGGATTATAAGCATGGCTGCAGAGCCAGAGTGTCTAAGTTTATACCCTGGCTCTGCCATTTACCAGTTGCATGACCTGAGGCAAGTGTACTTAAGTTCTCTAAGCCTCAAGATCCTCTTTGTAAAATGGTTATAATGCTAGTACTTAGCGAGTTTGATCCCTGGGTTGGGAAGATCTCCTAGAGAAGGAACCCACTTCAGTATTCTTGCCTGGAAAATCCCATGGACAGAGGAGCCTGGGGTTGCAAAGTGTTGGACATGACCCAGCAACTTCATTTTCACTTTCAGTTGGTGATGGTGTTCTTGTTGCTTTTATTTTTAATTACCACCTCAGCCTAGCCTTCAATATCAATAGTAAAAGAAGCTGCTTTTGAGACAGTCCAGGACATGGAGACTTTGTGTCTCCAAACATTCTTCTGGCAGAGGTTATCTGTAGGTTAAGGTCCTGCACAGCAGAAATGGGGGCTGACACCCATGTCCCCCGGCCCAAAAGAGCCAGGAACTTTGATTCAGAATGCTACTGTTAGGTCCCAAGTTTGCGTGAACACCTGAAACTGTTTTACAGGCAAGACCCAAGAGAGCTCTCCTTCCTTCAGTACAGCCCACACTCCCAGCCCCTTCGAGTGACCCAGCAGGGGTGAGGGAACCTCCTCCACCGCTTTCCAGTCTGTACCAATCCCACAAGGAAGCCCCTGGGCGTGCAGCCGCTCCTCGCTTCCTGCTCCACCAGTTTTTCAGCCTAAGGTGAGCTGTCTCTGGAAAGGCCTTTCTTTCCCTGGAAAAGGCCCATCGAGATGGCGGTGACAAAAAGTGAAGAACTGTCAAGCTTCTGGCATTGCTAACCAACTGAACTTTGAACAGGAAGGCAAGAAATGAAAAGTCCTGATGGCTTTTTCCCGAGCCTTAAGTACTGCCCATTGAGGTCATTTCAGGACAGGCCTAGATGGCTTTCTGGGCACTGCTTCTTGCTCTTGCTAATTTACCTGTACATCAAATAGCTCAAGGGAGGCCCATACATGGCAGTGCTCTCTTCCCGGACTGAGATCTCAATTTACTGAGTGGTCGGCCAAAGGTTGGAACTCTTTTTACTGCGCTGGGTCTCTGTTGCGGCACACGAGCTTTTCTCGAGTTGCGGTGCACAGGCTCCCTAGCTGTGGTGCCAGCTCTCGAGAACGCAGCCTCGGGAGTTGCAACACACAGTTTCCCTAGTTGCGACGTGCCCGCTTAGTTGCCCTGTGGCATCTGGGATCTTCGCTCCCTGATCAGAGATCAAACTCTCATCTCCTGCATCGGAAGGTGGATTCTTAACCACTGGACCACAAAGAAGTCCCTGAAGCTGGAACTTTATTACTGAAAAGGCTGATACGGGAGGATAGTGCTGAGGTATACCACAAAGGACTTCCTTACAATGAACCCAGGAGTGAATGGACACCCCAGTCACAGAAGCCATGGACAACCATGGCTCCTCACCCTGATGCCTGCCCTGGTCACTCAGCCCTAGGAGGAAAGGGGCCAAGCTGTACACGTCTACTTCCTTGTCCCAAACATGCCCATCAAGGAAGAAGCCAGGAGGATTATAGAAACTTGTCCTCTGCGTGAAAGGGAACATCAAAAGTGGGGAATGAGTGTTCCCTCCAACAGCCTTCTGTCCGCTTTGCCAAATCCACCCCCACCTTCCACTGTCTGGTGTTCCTTGGCCTTCCTTGATGACCCTGTTTCATGTCAGCGGCTTGTGTTCCACTGAAGTGTAAGATCTTCAAGGGCCAGCATAGTCATCTTCATCCACACAGTGGCTCAGTGTGTTGGCTACGGGACTCTGCCATCTACTAGCCCTGTGGCTTTATACCAGTTATTAGCTTTTCTCTATGGGCCTTAATTTCCTTTCTGTGAATGGTACAATAAGAGGACCTACCTCACAGGCTGGTGTAAAGATTATTTGAGATCACTGTTGGAACAGTACCAGAGCTATAGTTTCAATGAGGATGATGATGCTGGTGAGGATGATCTATATCGCCGATATTTGGCAAAGGCTCATTAATGGAAGGGGATAAAATGGAACCAAAGGGACTGCCCTGCTCTGTCTCTTTCACTTGAACAGCCTTCCATATATTCTCTGGCAGCTGCCCACCCTCATCTGCCCCCTTCCCTGATGGCAGGCCCGACGAGGGCCCCAGGCCTCACCAGGACCCATGTATCCCAGGGGCCAGCAGCCACAGCAAGTAAAGATGAGGGCATCTCAAAGGATATTGCCCTTGACCTGCAGGTCAAGCTCCCGTGGATCAGAAGATGTAACTCAAAGGAAATGAGAGGTGAGCCTTGAGACCCCTGTTGCCTATGAGTAATGACGTTGGCCAAGACACAGACCTGGGACACCTGACCCCAAGTTCCAAAGTCTGCTCCCAGAAGCCACAGGGCCCCAGAATGGGATAGCTGAAAACCAATCTCCTTACTGAGCTCAAAGGTTGGGGGCCTTGGGGAGCCTCCTGTAGAGACAGCTGTAGTGGCAGCACAGTTTCCTGACTGAGCCCGTGAAGCTGATTTCCAGCAACAGAAAAGTCAGTAACCTGGGGACCAGCGTTGAAACCCAGGATGACCTGGACCAGCTCTAGGCCCAGTCCTAAACCAGCCCAGCCCTGGACCTAGTCCAAGCCCAAGCAAGTCTTCTCGATCAGGCCCAGCACCAAAATCCCTCCTTCCCAAGCTCAGGCAGACTCCTGGGCCAGAGAGGTGGGTTTATTCATCTGGGTCCCACAAGTGCAGAATCACCAAGTGATTAAACTTGCCTTTTACTGTGGCCCTGAGGGTTATAAATAACCAGGTCCGACATACGGGTCATTCCTGAGACTCCCGCTTCATTGCTTTTAAGAGTCCCTTGATGGTCAAGAATTTCAAAGCTGCTAACTCCATGGTATATTAAAGTGGAATAAATTCCTCTGAATGGTCCTCAGGTGAGACCCAGTGTTGAGCAAATGCCTCTGGGTTTCCTCTTGAAGGACCCAAGACTGACCTCTGGTGGTCTCTTAGACCAGCTAAAACACCTCCATTCCACATGTCCATCCTTGGACTCTTCACTGCCTGACTCTGACTCCTTCTCACTCTCTGTGTCTCTCTCTGTTTTGGTCTTTCTCTATTTCTGTGTATATCTGTATACAGTATATTTCTTTCTGTGTCTCCTTCCCTTCTCCTCATGAGGCTCCGAACCCCTTAGAAATGGAGGTGCAATAAGATTTTAGAATGAGACTTTTGCCTTAGTTTCAACCTGGGCACCAATATGTGAGAAAACAAATAGGGAGATACCACATACCAAAATGACCGTAAAACTGAACTCTCCAAATATGCAAACTGACTAAGGAAATAGTCCTTAAGGAATTTGTTCATTAACCTTTCAGAGCCCCTTAGTCAGTTTCAAAAGAAAGTTGTCACTAACTTTTCCAGCTTCATTTGCATCACACACCCATCCCCCTGTGTTGTATTGCTGAAAACTGCTCATTTCTGCACCCCAGCAAGCTGGAGGCTGTCAGAACTCTACGCCTGGCTTTATCCTGACATTTCTCCTTAGAATCCCTTTCCCTATCTTGCTTCTCAAAATGCTGTTTATCCTTGAACACTAGCCTCAAATGCCTGACCTTCCTAAAGCCATCCCTGACCCCCCAGAAGTGACCTGTACTCTCCTCTTGTCTCCCACCTGCACTTTTACCATAGCTGCCAGTTCTTTGCACCTGGTATCAGAGAGTATGTGAGCACACCTGTCTTCCCTATCAGCCTCTGAGATCTTTAGGGCATGAGCTGCATATGGGCGGTGCCTGTCAGAGTACATGCACATTGCTAAATGCTTGGTGAATGAGCTAGTGAATGGATCCTATTGGCAGGGGTTCTACCATTCTTAAAGGAGAAGGATTGATGGCTCTTAAGATTCTCTCAAGGTTTTTGCTAAAAGCCTGCTGCTGCTACTGCTGCTAAGTCACTTCAGTTGTGTCCGACTCTGTGCAGCCCCATAGATGGCAGCCCACCAGGCTCCCCAATCCCTGGGATTTTCCAGGCAAGAACACTGGAGTGGGTTGCCATTTCCTTCTCCAATGCATGAAAGCGAAAAATGAAAGGGAAGTCACTCAGTCATGTCCGATTCTTTGCGACACCATGGACTGCAGCCTACCAGGCTCCTCTGTCCATGGGATTTTCCAGGCAAGAGTACTGGAGTGGGGTGCCATTGCCTTCTCTTGAAAGCCTGCAGGTCTTGACTTTAATTTTTATTTGAATTTTATAGATAAATATAGAATCACATGCATTTGTAGAAATAATACAGAGAAATATTTTGTACACTTTTCCAGTTTCCCCCAGGGGTAACAAAACATTTTGTTTTTCAAAACTATAGCATAATATCAAAGCTAGCACATTGATATTTATTTAATTTACCCATCTTATTCTAACTTCCTCAGTTTTACTTGTTCTCATTCGTGTGTGTGTGTGTGTGTGTGTGTATGTGTGCAAGTTCCATACAATTTTGTCACCTGTGCAGGATCATGCAGGCTTCCCAGGTGGCACACTGGTTAAAAAAAAAAAAAAAAAAAACCGCCTGCCAGTGCAGGAAACATAAGAGACATGGGTTCCATTCCTGGGTCAGGGAGATCCCATGGAGCAGGAAATGGCAGCCCACTCCAGTATTCTTGCCTGGAAAATTCCGTGGACAGAGTCTAGTGGGNAACCCGCCTGCCAATGCAGGAAACATAAGAGACATGGGTTCCATTCCTGGGTCAGGGAGATCCCATGGAGCAGGAAATGGCAGCCCACTCCAGTATTCTTGCCTGGAAAATTCCGTGGACAGAGTCTAGTGGGGTACAAATCATGGGCTCACAGAGCTGGGCACGACTGAGCTACTGAGCAGACACACCTGCATGCGGGGTCATGAACCCATCCCCAAGTCAAAACAATGAACAGTTCCAACAGGGCAAGGATCCTTCATTCACTCTTATAATCACACCCACCTCCCTCCCGCATCTCTCTCCCCCCAGTCCTACCCTCTGAAAACCACAAATCTGTCCTCTCATTTCTAAAATGTTTTCATTTCAGGCATGTTTTATAAATCGAATCTTACAGTATGTAACATTTTGGTAGTGGATGGATTTTTGCTCATCAGAATTCCTTTGCAGATTTATCCAAGTTGTTGCATGTCAACGGTCTATTTCACCACTGAGCAGTATTTCATCATATGTATGAACCACAGTTTGCTTAACCATTCACCTGTTGAAGGACATCTGGGTTGATTTTAGTTTTTGGGTTTTATGAAAAATCTCCTACAAACGTGTGCCCACTTTTGTGTGAACATTGTCTTCATTTCTCTGGACNTATTTCATCATATGTATGAACCACAGTTTGCTTAACCTACATTCACCTCTTGAAGGACATCTGGGTTGATTTTAGTTTTTGGCTTTTACGAAAAATCTCCTACAAACGTGTGTCCACTTTTGTGTGAACATTGTCTTCATTTCTCTGGACAAATGTCCAAGAGTATAATTGTCGGGTTGTACACTAGTTTTAACTTTTAAGAAACTGTCAAATTGCTTTCCAGAGTGGTTGTACCATTATTTTGGCATTATATATCAACCCATTTTCTAATTGGACTGTTTGACCTTCTACTGTTGAGTTTTAAGTGTTCTTTGTATACTCTGGATGCTAGTCCTTTGTCAAACATGAAGTATGCAACTATTTTCCCCAATCCTCTTCACATAGTCTTTCACAGAGAAAAAGTTTATAATTGTGAAAATGTCTAATTTATCCATTTTCTTTTTTCCTTCTTTTCAAATTTATTTTATTATTATTTTAATTTATTGAAGTCTACTTGACATACAATATTATATGTTACAGGTATAAAATATAGTGATTCACAATGTTTAAAGGTTATACTCCATTCATAGCTAATTTATCCATTTTGTGCTATTGACATCAAGTTTGGGAACCCTTTGTTTACCCCTAGATCCTCAAGATTGTCTCATGTGTTTCTTTCTAAAAGCTTTATCTCCTACATTTTTCCACTTTAATTTTTCTATAAAGTATGAGACTTTGATTGAGGTTCTTTTTTTTTCTTTTTTTCTTTTTCTTTTTTCTGCCTATCAATGGCCAATTGCTCCACTACTATTTGTTGAAAAGGCTATTTAGCTTTCATTTTAATCTAGGCTAAATCAAGGGTATTTGAGGTTTACAATTATCCCCCCCACATACACACACACACAGGAGTAAATAGCATAGAGTTTGTCAACAGTCACCACAAGTATACATATTTATAGCCAGTTACTAACCATCTTTAATAGTGATATTAAACTTTTTTCCAAAAAAATATGCAATGCATGTCATAGTTAAACGTCTAATATCCATAATATACAAAGAACTCTTAAAATTGAGGACACAGGGCCCAAACACCTCATAGACAAATGGGCAACATTCATGAACAGATAATTCATCCCCCCAAAATATTAAATAGTTCTGAAGTTTATAAGAAGTCATTCGACTCATAAAAAGAGAAATGCAATTTAAAACTACACTGAAAGACCATTTATCTTCTATCAAAATAGCAAAAATTTAAAACTTGGCACCACATTGTATTGGCAAGGCTGAGGAGAAAGAAACCCTTTCATCTACTGCTGATAGGAGTGCAAAATTGTGCAGCATTATGGAGGGGAATTTGGCAGTATTTAACAAAACTATGTATGCATTTACCTTTTGTTCCAGAAATCCGCTTCTAGGAATTTACTTTAAAAATACGCTTGCAACAATACAAACTGATATATGCGCAAGCTTATTCACTGCAGCATTACTTGTAATTGCAAAATGCTGGAAACCACGTAAGTGTTCATACTTGGAAGATGAGTTGAACCAACTAAATAGTATCCATACAATGGAGTACTGTGTGTGCAGTGGCAAAAGACAATAGTCCCGCTCTCTATGAAGTGATATGGAGTGAGTTCCAGAACATATTTTGTAAGTAAAAAAGCACACAGCAAAAGGCTATATATAGTATTCTTAATTTTGTGTGAGAAGAGGAAATAAGAAATTTTCTTGTGATTGCTTACTTAATTGCGAAAGGAAATTGAGAAAAGACAAACCAGAAACCAATGAGAGTTGTTACCTACAGGGGTGGATGGGAACCAAGTGGATAAGGGAGTAATACTTCAGTGAGAGTAATTTTTTACATAGTTTGGAGTTTGGAATCATGTTAATGTTTTAAACATTTTTAAAAAATAAGTCAAATCAATATGGATGTCAGTTTGAAAACTCTAAAGTGGAATACAAACAGAAAAAAAAAAGAACCTAACCATAATTTAAAAGTCACATAACCATAGTGAAGGAGAAAAAAACAAGATAATAACACATTCAAGTAAGTTTGTTTTTATTTTGAATTGGAGGATAATTGCTTAACAATGTTATACTGATTTCTGCCCTGCAATAACATAAATCAGTCATAGGTATATGTATATCCCCTCCCTCGTGAGCCTCCCTCCCACCACCCCATCCCACCCCTCCAAGTAAGTTTCAAGCACAGTGCTTTTCAAGTAAGTTTCAAGCACAGTGCTTTGACTGTGTACCTTCAAAATGAAGNAGGACACAGGGCCCAAACACCTCATAGACAAATGGGCAACATTCATGAACAGATAATTCATCCCCCCAAAATATTAAATAGTTCTGAAGTTTATAAGAAGTCATTCGACTCATAAAAAGAGAAATGCAATTTAAAACTACACTGAAAGACCATTTATCTTCTTTCAAAATAGCAAAAATTTAAAACTTGGCACCACATTGTATTGGCAAGGCTGAGGAGAAAGAAACCCTTTCATCTACTGCTGATAGGAGTGCAAAATTGTGCAGCATTATGGAGGGGAATTTGGCAGTATTTAACAAAACTATGTATGCATTTACCTTTTGTTCCAGAAATCCGCTTCTAGGAATTTACTTTAAAAATACGCTTGCAACAATACAAACTGATATATGCGCAAGCTTATTCACTGCAGCATTACTTGTAATTGCAAAATGCTGGAAACCACGTAAGTGTTCATACTTGGAAGATGAGTTGAACCAACTAAATAGTATCCATACAATGGAGTACTGTGTGTGCAGTGGCAAAAGACAATAGTCCCGCTCTCTATGAAGTGATATGGAGTGAGTTCCAGAACATATTTTGTAAGTAAAAGGCTATATATAGTATTCTTAATTTTGTGTGAGAAGAGGAAATAAGAAATTTTCTTGTGATTGCTTACTTAATTGCGAAAGGAAATTGAGAAAAGACAAACCAGAAACCAATGAGAGTTGTTACCTACAGGGGTGGATGGGAACCAAGTGGATAAGGGAGTAATACTTCAGTGAGAGTAATTTTTTACATAGTTTGGAGTTTGGAATCATGTTAATGTTTTAAACATTTTTTAAAAATAATTCAAATCAATATGGATGTCAGTTTGAAAACTCTAAAGTGGAATACAAACAGAAAAAAAAAAGAACCTAACCATAATTTAAAAGTCACATAACCATAGTGAAGGAGAAAAAAACAAGATAATAACACATTCAAGTAAGTTTGTTTTTATTTTGAATTGGAGGATAATTGCTTAACAATGTTATACTGATTTCTGCCCTGCAATAACATAAATCAGTCATAGGTATATGTATATCCCCTCCCTCATGAGCCTCCCTCCCACCACCCCATCCCACCCCTCCAAGTAAGTTTCAAGCACAGTGCTTTCCAAGTAAGTTTCAAGCACAGTGCTTTGACTGTGTACCTTCAAAATGAAGCGGGGGAGGGAAATCTGTAAATGAACAACTCTGCTATGGGCTTGGTTCTTGCAGTGGTATGGGTTAGCAATTCTGAAGCCATTTTCTGTGAAAAATATGATTGAGCAAATGAACAAAGAGATTGAAATGATGGGTACCAGGCTTCTCACTGTAAGAGACAGCTATTACAAACATGGAATGGGAGAAGTTTAGGGTGAACCCTGTTGTGTAGGATTGGAATTAGTGGTATGGAATAGAGAGAGAGATAGCTATGTGTGTGTGTATATTTTCTAGATCTTTAAGCTGAAAGGTGCTAGAAGCAATAATGTGCCAGTAACAATGAACGCATCTACTGCTCACATCTTATAAATATTATATCTTATAATAGTATAAGGAGCCAGGGTTCCTTGGAGAAATGGTTGATTCCAAGGTTGAGAGAAGAACTTAGAGCATCTTGTCACAGAAAGTAAAGAAATGCTCAGAAAATTATAGAAACATATCAAAAAATATAGGAACCTACTTGCAGGGGCTCCCTCTAGCTAGCTAAATCTGGATCAATGTGAGTTAGAAAAATCACTGTTTTACAATCATCATAGTAATAATAGAGTCAAGTAGGAATTAGCATTGGGTGCTAGAATTATCAATGGTAATATACAATAAAGAGACTATTACATGATGAAACTATTTATATAGTTTTAAAGTATCTTTCCACAAATCGTTGTTGTTGTTTAGTCACTAAGTCATGTCCAGCTCTTTTTTGACCCCATGGACTGCAGCATGCCAGGCTTCCCTGTCCTTCACTAACTTCTGGAGTGTGGTCAGACTCATGTCCATTTGGTGCACTTATGTCCATTGAGTCGGTGATGCCATCCAACCATGTCATCTTCTGTTGTCCCCTTCTCCTCTTGCCCTCAGTCTTTCCCAGCATCAGGGTCTTTTCCAAAGAGTCAGCTCTTTGCATCAGGTGGCCAAAGTATTGGAGCTTCAGCTTCAGCATCACAACTACTTAATTACAAAGGAAAATGAGAACTTACAGTGGAGAAGCCTGGAAGACACCACCTTAATCAAGAGATAAAGGCTACCATCACCAGTAATGGGAAGAAGCAACACCATGTCCTTTCCAATGCAACGTTCAGAAAACGACACAGTATCATTTCTGTGATATTCAAGCTAAAAATGCATGATCTGAGTATCATCATGAGGAAACACCATCCAATCCCAAATTGAGTGGTAATTTACAAAATAACTGACCTGTACTCTTCAAAAATATCAGGGCCAAAAAAGACAAAAGCTGAGAAAATATTCCAAATTAAGGAAGACTGGAGAGACATGGCAACTAAATGCAATGTGTGAACCTGGATCAGATCCCAGACCAGGAAAAAAAATAGCTATAAAGACAATTGATAAAATTTGAATTTGGACTGTGATTTGGGTGACAGCATTTTGTCCATATTACATTTCCCAATTTTGATAATTGTACTGTAGTATAAATTACAAATTACAAAATGTCCTCATTCTTAAAAAAGTACACACCAACATACTTAGGGATAAAGGGATATAGCTAATGCCTGCTGCTGCTGCTTAGTGGCTTCAGTCATGTGCAACTCTGTAATGCTATGGACTGTCGCCCACCAGACTGCTCTGTCCATGGGGATCCTCCAGGCAAGAGTACCGGAGTGGGTTGCCATGCCATCCTCCAGGGAATCTTCCTAACCCAGGGATTGAACCCAGCTCTCTGCATTGCCAGCAGATTCTTTACCACTGAGCCACCAGGGAAGCCCATAGTTAATGCCAACTTGGACTTCAAGGAGATCCAACCACTCCATTCTAAAGGAGATTAGTCCTGGGTATTCTTTGGAAGGAATGATGCTAAAGCTGAAACTCCAATACTTTGGCCAACTCATGCGAAGAACTGATTCATTGGAAAAGACCCTGATGCTGGGAAAGATTGAAGGCAGGAAGAGAAGGGAACGACAGAGGATGAGATGGCTGGATGGCATCACCGACTTGATGGACGTGAGTCTGAGTGAACTCCGGGAGTTGGTGATGGACAGGGAGGCCTGGTGTGCTGCAATTCATGGGGTTGCAAAGAGCTGGACACGACTGAAAAACTGAACTGAACTGAACTACCTTCAAACGGTTCAGCTATGTTTGTATTTAGAAAAAAAGAGAACAGTGATTATGCAAATGGGTCCTTGGTATTATTGCAATTTTCTGAACATTTAAAATTACATCAAAATTGAGAGTGTCAAAAAATGTTTTTCAACCAGTGGAATACTTTAAGGGAAATTCAATCAAAGTTATTTTGAATGAAATGTTGGATGTTAGATCCAGACATCTGGATGTTTCTCTGAGTACATGGATTCAGGTTCAAAATTTCTGTTTGNCAAAAAATGTTTTTCAACCAGTAGAATACTTTAAGAGAAATTCAATCAAAGTTATTTTGAATGAAATGTTGGATGTTAGATCCAAACATCTGGATGTTTTTCTGAGTACATGGATTCAGGTTCAAAATTTCTGTTTGCAAGTCTACCTCGCTTTTATCTTACCCCCCTACCTGTAAGTGAAGTTACAGAGCTTTTGTCTGCTCAGCTCTTCTTGCCCCAACCCTTTATCAACTGGATAAACTGCCTTTATCCTGTATAGCACTAGCCTAGGATGGAAGCCCCTGAAAGCAACAGCAAAGGGATTGAGCAAGAAGATCCTCTGCTAATTTTCCAAGGCTATGGCTGGGATGGGCTGAGATCTCCCCAGGAGTTCTCATCAATAACAATCACATATGTAAATCAAAAAGGAACTGAGCCACTATACTCTTTGAGAATGAAAGGGGGGAAAGAACATTGGTTCATATTTGGACTGATTCTAAAATATATGGGAATGAAAGTCTTGGGGGTGATGAATTTCCCTTTAATGCTGTCACATCTGTGGTCCTGAGGTTTAACCTCTGATTTTTGGCTGTAAAACCGACATTATTTCTGCAAACTTGACACCAGATGCTGCCAGGGAGATATAGCTGAAGTGATAAAAATCTATTTAACAGATTTAGTGAAGCAAATACAAACTAATTAACAATTTTGGAATTGGGATTAAACACTAATTCTTTTAAACCATAAAAACTGAGATGAACAAAAGAAAAAAATGCCCTGTCTCTGTATAACTCAAAGAAGCCATCTGTTTGTCATTGAGAAAATGGCTCAATTGATAGATTTTGAACAAATTCCAACATACTTTTTATCTGGATTGGAATGCATATGGACAGCCATCCCAGAAAGAAGGCACATTACTTTCTGGCTAACATGTCAATCTGGGCTTCCCTGAAGCTCCAGAAAACAAGTTATTTGTTTACTGACTCAGAAATGAGGAGACAACGAATAAAGCAATCTCTTTATAAATTCTGCTTCAGACATATGGTTCCAGCTATTAGGAAGGAAAGATGGCCCGAGGTTACTTCTAACTTTATCGTGCGGCAGCCGTGGATGGGACAGGGCTCTTTGGCTGTGCCCTCAGTGTCATCTTTCAATGGTGGTGGGCAGGGGGAGGCTGCTGCCCATCTGCTCCTGTTCTTAGGCTTTCCAAATTAAGTGGAGCCGGAGCTATGAGACTGTAGAAATGGAACTTGCTGCCCTCCCATCCCCCCACCTGGACACTCTAGGCCTCAACAAGCAGTCTAATTCTAGAACATAGGCTCTATGTTAATCCCACCCTAATTAGGGTTGGGTGATGGGGGAGAATTATGTTTGCTCTGGCTCCAAAATCAGTGGATTGCTCATATAATTAGTCTGACCATTAACCCTAATCTGAGTGGCTCCTGAGAAGACCTCAGATCTCTTATGAGTTACTTGAGGGTGGAGAATTTGAAATCCCTGATGCCCAGCCCAAAGGCCTGCATCTATTAATGCTCAGTTAACAACAAGAGTAACAGGGACTTCCCTGGTGGTCCACTGGTTAAAACTCCATGCTTCCAGTTCAGGGGGTACATGTTCAATCCCCGTTTGAGGAACTAAGATTCCACAAGCCATGTGGGGCAGCCACAAAAGAATAACAATAATAATAAATTACAGTTTAGTGCCTACTATGTGCTGGTACTGTGTTACCTCATTTAGTTCTCTCAACAACAGTATGAAATAGGTACTCTTATGATTCCTATTTTGGGGCTTCCCATTGTAGCTCAGTCAGTAAAGAATCCACCTGCCATGAAGGAGACATAGGTTCAATTCCTAGCTCAAGAGGATCCCCTGAAGAAGGAAATTGCAACCCATTCCAGTATTCTTGCCTGGAGAACCCCATGGACAGAAGAGACTGCAGTTTACAGTCCATGGGGTCACAAGAGTCGGACACGACTTAGCAACTAAACCACCACCACCATGATCCCTATTTTACAGATAAGAAAACTAAGACTAGGAAAATCAAGCAGTTTGACTAAGGTTATACAGCTCCTGAGTATTAAGACAAAGTTAAAATTCAGGCTGTGTGAATCCAGAACTAACTCCCATGCATACTCTCTTATGTGTGTATACAAGATCATTCAATTATTCACACCCCAATTCATTTTAAATACATGTAAGATTATTTTGCAGAAATATAACCCATACCACTAAACTGAGACTATTGAGTTTTAGGGGAAATAAGGATAGAAAGGTCAAGTTAATAAGAGCATCGGGAGTTAAAATGAAGTTGGCNAACCCGTACCACTAAACTGAGACTATTGAGTTTTAGGGGAAATAAGGATAGAAAGGTCAAGTTAATAAGAGCATCGGGAGTTAAAATGAAGTTGGCAGCAGCACTTAAGGAGGAGTGTGAAGTACTCTTTGAGGTTTGGTACTTGGATTCTTGGGGCAGGCAGAGCTGTGGGCAATCAGCTCTGGGACGTAAGAGAAAACCCATCTTGGCTGTGGTTATACTGACCATTGCTGCTGCTGCTGCTGCTAAGTCACTTCAGTCGTGTCCGACTCTGTGCAGCCCCATGGACTGCAGCCCACCAGGCTCCCCCGTCCATGGGATTTTCCAGGCAAGAGTACTGGAGTGAGGTGATACTGACCACTAATGGGGCCATAGAAGGTGAGCTGCAGGTAAATGACTCTGGGGAAGGCTCCATGGATCAGGTGTTATACTGCCTCAGCCCAGGCAAGTCAGTGTTTGGAGGCTGAAAAACCACGTTTCAATAACAACTCAAAATGTTTTGCTGGGTTTGGGGGTTACTACTGCCAGTCTCAGAGCCATTCAAATTATTTTCATCTGCCCAGCTTGTAAAAGGCAACCAAGCNTTGGAGGCTGAAAAACCACATTTCAATAACAACTCAAAATGTTTTGCTGGGTTTGGGGGTTACTACTGCCAGTCTCAGAGCCATTCAAATTATTTTCATCTGCCCAGCTTGTAAAAGGCAACCAAGCTCGTGGGTCCCTGGTAGCTGCTTGAACATTTCCTTGGTCAGAGTTCCTTCCTTACTCTGAAACATCCTTTATAACCAGAAGCTATTCCAGAAAGCAGTTTTCTTGGGCCCTCCCAATGGCAATTAGCTAAAATTCTCCTGATGATAAACATATACAATCAAACATAGAAGTGGCTGAAAATTTATTCAGACTAGGGTTTCCCATCTGTGTTTCTAAACAATGAGTGGTCAGACTCCACTACATAAACCACCCAACCCTATGCCCAGCAGTAGGCAGGATAACAAGCCCTCAGACACAGAATGAGAGCCAAGCATCAGGATGCATGTGAATAGATGAGCTGCTTCCGTTTCCCCAGTAAATCTGAGAGCAGACCAGCTTTGAGGAGATAGAGATTAAAGTAGATAGAAACTAATCTGGGCATCCTCTGACAGTCTAAGTTCCTGGTGTTCCCCTCCATTTCCCATAACAGTGAGACAGTCATCCCATCAGGCTTTTCACATTTGTGTTTCTCAGACTACAGCCTAGGGATGTTTTCTCTGGATTCATGAGGTTTTAACTTTTTAAAAAAATTTTGTGTTTTCATATTGATGAAAATCTAAAAATGATCAATCTAAGAATCCTGTGGATCGACTGGCTGACAAGCTCAACCACAGAATTTCCATATCCACATGTAGGTTTGTGTTTGTGACAGCAGAGGGGACAATCAGTACTACTTTACGTGTCTCAGGCTAACGGAAAGTGAGCAAGACACACCTCCACACAAACAATGCGATCACTGTTAGCCGAAGAATAAACACCCTCGTTACATAACTGTAGAAACAAAGGTATCACGATCCTTATTGGGTTGGCTGAAAAGTTCGAACCTGAATGANCGCATGTAGGTTTGTGTTTGTGACAGCAGAGGGGACAATCAGTACTGCTTTACGTGTTTCAGGCTAACGGAAAGTGAGCAAGATACACCTCCACACAAACAATGCGATCACTGTTAGCCGAAGAACAAACACCCTCGTTACATAACTGTAGAAACAAAGGTATCACGATCCTTATTGGGTTGGCTGAAAAGTTCGAACCTGAATGAATGTTTTGGTCAACTCAGTATAAGGGAGGCTATTTAGAGTAGAGGAATGTTGCTAGCTTTGCTCATTTGTTGACACTTTATAAATCTGGAAAAGGTTTATCTGAACAGTAGTGTTTGCAGTGTTGTTTATACTTAAATGTACATATTTGTTTTGGTCTTTAAGGTGATTACCCGTAGGTTAATGTCTGCACATATATAAGTTAATTATGGTACGAAAATAACTGGTTAGGCTTTTTGCATTAAAAAAGGGTCTATGTATCATGTAAGCTTGCATGTGTGCTAAGTCACCTTAGTCGTGTCTGACTCATTGCGACTCCATGGACTGTGGCCCACTAGGCTCTTCTGTCCATGGGATTCTCCAGGCAAGAATACTGGAGAGGGTGCTTCTTTGACCGGTAGCACCACCTAGGATGCCCCATTTAAGCTTGGAGCCCTATTATTTTCTGAACATTACATCATCAATTTCACTAACACAGTACAGTTTTCCCTCTGACAGCCAGTGGGTGTGGCAAATATTTTTGATTGCTCAGACTTTCCCACCTTGTGCCCATCCCCCTGAAGAATGCTGAATGTGCCAGTAGCTTGCATGAAGAAACAGTTCATCTGAGCACTTTGTTCTAAATAGAAACAGAAAGTTCTGGAAGGTCCTCGAGGCAGGTCCTCGAGGGTTAGCATTCAGTGAGAAGGACAAAGCAGAAGCTGAACAGCAGATGGGGTAAGAAGTGGATCCAGAGAGGTGGCAGGACAGCCTTCATGCTCAAACCCACAACATCTTTCCTCCCACCAGTATCTTTCCTCCACAGTGTCTCTCCTTCCCACTGAAAACAGGACTAGCCCCAGAGCCTGAAGGAAGGAGGCTGGGAGGACAGAGCCCGAAACTGAGGCTTCACTTCCCCCAGCTGTGGAGGGGTGATGGCTAGGAGGCAGAGCCAGACTAGTGAACTGACAAATCAATGGCCGACTTCAAAGAAAGCAAATTATTTTAGGCATAATTGACTGTGGACAGTGGAACACCAAGGCCATCCCAATGAAACATCACCTTGCTTCTGACCTGAGTTGAACTAAAGAAGGGAAGCAGGGATCCACAACAAGAAATTGTTGAAAGGTAGAGGCTTTGCCCTTAAGTCCCATGCATGGCCCTTTCAACGTGGGCAGCCTGCTCTTGGACAGTGCAGGGACCCGGGAAGGAGGGGCCACCAGGGAGGGTTGACAATCAAGGCCAATGTTGTCTGCTCTGAGACACAGTTCAGGGTTGCTCCTGCTTATCTTGAAACAAATACTTACAAAATCCAAGAAAATACTGTGAATGAAGAGATGGCCAAGCTCTAAGACACAGATCCACTTGGTTTATAATGTAAAACATATGAATGTTTTTTAATCCCTCGAAGAAATATGCTTTCCCACCGTGTTGCATAAGATACTCAACATATTTGGGGCCTATATTTCGTTAATGTTACTGAAGACATAAGTATAGGGAAACACTTTCCTATCATAAGGAGAACAATAGTGTCAAGGTGATTCCAAAGGCACTGGATACACGGTTTAGCGTCAAGAGACGCTTGAGAATGGTGGGAACTGTGCTGAGCTGAAGAGTGCTCACTCTGACTACAGCAGGCCCTGCTCTCGTCTGCTGAATCTGCTGTTTGCTTTGCCTAGGCAAATACATCTGCTCAGCATTCATTCTAGTAGTCTGCAGAGGAGTGGAGGGTGACGGTTAACAGGCCATCTATCCTTCAAAAGTGGGCCAAGCCTGGCCAATTTATCCAGTTTCATGCTGAGCCTTTTTTTTCTGTAATACAGCTTATCAGTTGTAGAGTTGAGGATCAGATGTGTTCTGTTTATCAGTTAACAACCTGTAGCAGGTAATAGAGGTAGATTCCTGATGCAGAACATTATGCTGTGTCCAGCCACATGTAATGAGGCCATTCCTACATCTTGGACAGTGGCCCACACTAACACAGCTCTGCTGATGTGAGGATAATGAATTCTATTAAATGAAGAACTCAACATAATGGCAGCTATTAATACCTTCTAATATTAATAGGTGGCATTCATCTTATGTAACAGAATCTGTCCACTTAGCAGGCACTTCATCTCACAGCTCTTCCCCTGCTTCCTTCCTTAAGTGTCTTCTTACCACACTGACCACTGTCTGCTGGACATGCTCCAATTTGTCATCACTACTAGGGTGGGGGCTGGAGGACACACGATAGCACAGAAAAAGTAGCCCCATTTAGGGCTGCTAGAGCTCTCCCCACCTAGAATCTCATCCTTCAGATGTCACCATAGGTGCCACCGCCATCAGGAAGACTGCCCTGCTTGTCGCCTGAACCTCAGTAACAACAGGAACTGAATTCAGTGCCTCCCATCAGGGTTCCCCAGAACTACTGGTTCGTCCATCCCTACCATCACTCTCTGTAAGCTCCTTCCAAGTAGGATTTTGGCATCCCCAAACCAAAGCATAGAAAGTATGTAAACAAATGAAAACCTTATTGAATGGATTATGAGATGGATGAATGGATAGATGTGTGGAAAACTGGATGGATGGATGCTATCTGCCTTTTTAGAGATTCTATGTAAAGTAATGCTCAAAATTCTCCAAGCTAGGCTTCAGCAATACGTGAATCGTAAACTTCCTAATGTTCAAGCTGGTTTTAGAAAAGGCAGAGGAACCAGAGATCAAATTGCCAACATCCGATGGATCATGGAAAAAGNCCTGAAAAGCCCCTCTTGTTTCAGATCCAACTGCATGAGTGTTCCCAGCCCCTGCCTCAGACTGAAAGGAAGCTTCTGTGTGACCTGAGCCCCTACAGCCACCAGGAGAGGCCAGGAAAGGACTGCAGAACCCTTTCTACTCTCAGATTGCAAAGCAAAACACATATCATCGGTTTTTCTTCTAAATCAGTATCATTAACATACAAAAACTGTAAATATTTAATGGATACAACTTGATGAGTTTGGAAATAAATATATATGCGTGAAACCATCACCACAATCTATGAATAAGTTTATCTGTCATTTCCAAAAGTTTCCTCCCACCTCCATTATTGTTATCATTAATTAGGGTGTGGTAAGAATATAAACATGGGCTTCCCAGGTGGCACTAGTGGTGAAGAACCTGCCTGCCAATGCAGGAGATACAATAGATGCAGGTTCAATCCCTGGGCTGGGAAGATCCCCTGGAGGAGGGCATGGCTACCTACTCCAGTGTTCTTGCCTGGGAAATCCATGGACAGAGGAGCCTGGCAGGCTACAGCTTTTGATTCAGGGTATGGCTTTCAATTTTAGATTGGTCAACACCATCGGTCTTTTACTGGTTTTGCTTTCTATCATTTGTTTAAGATAGTCCTTCTTAACCAGAAAGACTTAAAGACATTCTTTTATATTTTCTTCCAAAAGTTTTTCAGTTTTGCTTTTCCATTTATATCTTTAGCCTATCTGGAATATATTTTGTTGCATCTGGTAAGAAGTGAGAATATAGATTTGTTTTTCTATATAAATAATAATCTGTTTATTGATAGTGTCTCCTACCTTCACCAGTTTATAATGTCACACCTGCCATGCTTCAGTACTCCATGTATGAGGCTGTTCCTGGGCTCTCCTATTGGTCTATTTTTCTACCCCTCTCCCAATTACACAATTTTTAATTTAAAAACTCTGAATTATCTGGTAGAGAAATATCCTGTAACCTCCTGTCCAAACCTGCTTCTTCTCCAAAATGATCTTAGACCTACTTTTCTATGTGTATTTTGGGTTTTTGATACTCTATATCATACCATGGAAATTTTCTTCTAACTGTCTAATAATGTTAATAATAAATGACAACCATATATTAGTAGTATATATTATAAATGACAAGTACTGTTATATATAATAATAAATTTGTATAAATTTATAGAACTATTTTTATGCATTAAGAAAATCATATGAATTTTAATTTGTTAATGAGATGTATTACATGAACATATTCTCTCATATTGAACATTCAAATTCCAGAGATAAACCCTACCTGACTGTGTTATTTTTTCTTAATACAACTGGTTTACCTAGAATTTTTGCATCTATGTTAATAAAGAGAGATTACTCCATATATGTTTCTCTTTTATCCATGTAGATTTTTCAGTTAAATAGCTCACGAATGGTAGTTATCTCTCTTATTGCATTATCTAATTTAGTTTAAATGGGATTATCCAATTTTTGAAGATTGGAACCCTTCTGTAAAAACCTCTATACCTGGTAGCTTTTGAATTAGATTATTATTTTTCTAGTTCACTTCATAGTTATAGGTCTAGTCAAGTTTTCTGGTTCCTGCTGAGTCACTCTTAGTATGATACAATTTTCTTAGTATTTATCTCAAAAGTTTTTAAAAGCATTTTGTAAATGAGCTGCTCTGCCATGGTGGCAAAATGACCTTGAGCATCTCCACATGGGCCATTACAGGCAAAGCTTCTCTGTGGTCTGACCTATATCTTTGCCTAACACCCTGGCATCCTCCCAAGAACATGGCCAAGATAGGCAGGCTTGGGGGAAGCCATCCTCCTCTCTATCTTGCAGATCACTCCCTATTTTGTAAGGTTGCTATGAGACAACAACGTTTTACTAAATGAATAAAACTCAGACCTCCTGTCTCCAAATCCAATAGGCTTCCTTTTGTCCTATGCTACTCCCTAGTCATCACAGGAAGGACCAAGCCCACCTGGGGTAGCCTCACACTCAAGTGCTTCTGAATCTCTGTCCTTCTGCAAGGTCAGGGTCTAGCTGGGGTTTCATTACCCTGTGAAAGCAGGGACTAAAGCCATATGCACGGCTGTGTCCCCCTTAGGCTGGGCAGGGTGTCTGGCACAGGGCCAGTTGACATCACAGGGGCTCAGAAAGCCTAGGTGATTGAGATGGATTGGCTTTTTGGATTGAGGTGCCTCAGACACAGAACAGTGCTGATTCGGAACCACACTCCCGCAGTGACTCATACATCAGGACCCTTTAATGGGGAATTATGGAAATGTGCTGCCTGGAGCTGTCTTAATTAAGAACAACCTGATCTTGATTGCAGTCTCTGAAAGGACTCTCCTCCCCATCCTCTCCTCTCCTTTTCTCCTTGACTTCTAGAGGCAGAATCCAGCAGCCTTCGAAAAGGCTTTCCTTCTCCTAGTAACACTACTGACAGGCTCGGTTTGAAAACAGTTGAGGCTGGCAGCCCTTCAGCCAGCATGAGGCTCCCTGATGGACAACCTAAATCAGTGGTTAATAGAGATCTCGCTGTGCCTGTTGACCTAGCTCTCAGGAAAGGCTGGGGCTGAGCTCGGAAACAGGCTGAAGATAATCAGGTTGTATGTTCTTCCCAGTACCCTCTTCCTACCCCTATCCAAAGCAAGTTGATCCTGGAGATGATATTCCAACCAGAGGATAAAGATGGATTCCTTGTATCCCCACCACCTCTCAGCTCCAGTCCCCAGCCTGCGTGCGGGCAGGCTGAGTCTGAGTCCCCAGAGGGAGGAAGCATGCCACCATTCTCTCTCCGTGTGCGAGGACATCCTATTAGGATGCTTGGGGAAGATCTGGCTTTCCAAACCAAGTTCCAGACCCTAGCCCAGAACCAGACACCACCTAGCAGCTTCCTGGCAGCTCAGCTTCCCTCATTCAGCCTCTCCCAGGAGTCTCCATCATCAGGCTCCATCCACTTGTCACATCCTCATTCAGTGAACATTTATTTGCTAATGTGTGTGAGGTCCTGACAATCTATGGTTCCACATCCTTCCTTCCCCACACCTTTTTCAAATACACACACACATGCACACTATAATTTTAAAGTTGAGTATTTATTGAACTAATAAGGGTTTCTAAGGAAACTATATCACCAAGTATGACATCTTTTAGTTGGTGGCTTTAGGTACCCAGCTTCTCTGGCCTCTGGCACCCAGCTTCTCTAGGGAGTAATTAATAAAATGTAAACAAATACTTAAATCATGTGAGAGCTCACTATGTAAAAGCTGTAGGGGTAAGTGTCTTGTAATGATATGGCCATTCCTTAAATCAACTGTGGGTAAAAACTTCTTAAACAGAGAGCCCCTTGAATAGAAGTCCTGCTTGAATGAACAGAACCGTTAAACTTCACCTGGCAGGACCAAATGGGAAATACTGTATATCCACTGTTCTTCATATATTCAGCTGCCCTGACTGCTTCTCTGTTGCTTTTTACTTGCTAAGTCATGTCTGACTCTGTGACCCCATAGACTGTAGCCTACCAGGCTCCTCTGTCCATGGAATTTCCCAGGAAAGAATACTGGAGTGGGTTGCCATTACCTTCTCCAGGAAATCTTCCCAACCCAGGGATCGAACCCACGTAACCTGTGTCTCCTGATTGGCTGGCAGAGTCTTTACCTCAGAGGCACCTGGGAATCCCAACTGGTTCTCAAGGGATATCAGACCCCTAACCTCAAAAAATAGGTCCTTCTTACCTGGAGCCCTGGCTCTGCTTCTCCTATCTAATCCTTTCCAATGGCTTCTTGTTACACAAAACAGGAATTCCTGGAGAGTTGTTCCTGGACCAGCAGCATTGGCATCACTTGAAACATAAGAAATGCAAATTCACAGGCATCACCCCAGACATACTAAATCTGGGGGTGATTTAGTAGGCCCCTAAGGGTGGGGCCTTGCAATCTGTTTTAGTAAGTCCTCTAGGTGACTCTGGTGCACAGAGTTTGAAAACCACTGCACCAGAGAAAGGTATATCTTTAGCAAGATCTTTAAGGCCCTCCAAAGAGACACTGCTGGGCCATAGGAAACTTTTTATAAATTAGAAGTAGGGCTACATCTGGAAGGATGTAGCTATAAGCACCTGTTTGCCAGGTGGAGCCAGAGCTATATTTCATCCCCTTCCCACCTTGGCAGGTGACCTCATAAAGTGAAGAGCCTGCAGCCACACATGGAGGCCCTCCCTGCCCCTAGAACTAGACCCTCCAGCCTTATATTCCATCACTTGCCTGCTCACCCACTATGTTCCAGCCACTCCAAACGTTTTACAGTTCCCTGAACAGATCCTGGTTCTTCATGCTTCCTTCACAACTTTGCCCAAGCTGTCCTCTCTACCTGGAATGCCTTTCTCCCCTTTTTCCACTTAGAAAATTACTACAACCTTTAAGACACAGCTCCTTGTCCAGGAAATATTTGCTGACTGCAGAAGAGTCCAATTCCACTCCTCTAAGCTCCCTTATCTCATTGTGTTCACCTCTCACATTGCCCTGACCTTGCTGTATTTTAATCTTTGGTTGCCATGTCTCCATCCTCCTATAATACAGGCTCTACATCTGAGACCAGAAAGGGGAGCTCTCATACCTTGCCATGATGGCAGAGCCCAACAAGAAGAAAGACTTTTCTTTCCTAGCAACAGCTCAGCCAATGAAAAGCCATGAATGCTTTGTTTACTGTAGCCCTCCCAACTTCCTTTTCTCTATAAAAGCCTTCTCCTGGACTTCCCTGGTGGTCCAGTGGTTAAGAATCCACCTACTGATGCAGGAGACATGAGTTCGATGCCTGGTCTGGGAATATTCCACACACTGCAGAGCAACTTAAACCCGTGCACCATAAGTACTGAGCCTGTGCTCTAGACCCCGGGGGCCACAGCTACGTACCCCACACTCCACAACTACTGCAGCCCGTGCTCCTCAACAAAAGAAGCCACTGCAATGAGACCCATGTACTGCAACCAAGAGTAGCCCCCACTTGCCACAACTACTGAAAAGCCTGAGCAGCATCAAAGACCCAGCACAATCAAAATAAACAAAACAAACAAAAATCTAAAAAAAAAAAGGATTCTCTTTCCCTTCCTGTGTGGGGACTTGCAAGTGGCTCTCCATGGTTGTAGACCCCAAAGTACAATTCTCTGCTGATCTCAAACAAATTCATCCTTGCTGGAGAAATATCCAGCAGTCTATTTATTTGAGGTCAACGGTAGTATCAGTGAATACCTGGCACATTGAAATGATGACAAAATACTGAATATTAATCCTGTACAAAGACTCTCAGTGAAAGACATATGGTGAAGATCACATCAGACAGCTCAACCTCAAGAGGCTAATTCACAATTAAGGGCCAGGTACAAAGGGAGGAAGGGAGGGAAGAGAGAAACAAGGCCCTTGCAAAATGATGGGAGGCAACTGCTTTTCGGAATGATTTAGAATGATTCAGAAGTTGCTTCAAAAGCAGATTGAAACTTTCTACAGCTCTGGGAAGATGAAATCCTGTCTTTTCCAGACTTAAGGTGTGAAAGAGCCAAGACCAGTCCCAAGCAGAAAAACATCACTCATGGAGAGACCTGTCCTCCCATGGGGATGGTTCAGCCCCAGCCACTGAAGAGCCATCTTCTAGTCCAGAATGCTCTGTGACTTTTCCATGGCAGTGCAGCCAGAAGTATGAACAGGGGTGAGACCAGATGAAGAATTCTGATGCCTCTTCTCCTCGTAATTATGACCCTAATCACTGTGTCAAGACTTAAATCAAGTTGGTACGCCCCTTCTCAACTAGCAGNAAAGTGAAGAGCCTGCAGCCACACATGGAGGCCCTCCCTGCCCCTAGAACTAGACCCTCCAGCCTTATATTCCATCACTTGCCTGCTCACCCACTATGTTCCAGCCACTCCAAACGTTTTACAGTTCCCTGAACAGATCCTGGTTCTTCATGCTTCCTTCACAACTTTGCCCAAGCTGTCCTCTCTACCTGGAATGCCTTTCTCCCCTTTTTCCACTTAGAAAATTACTACAACCTTTAAGACACAGCTCCTTGTCCAGGAAATATTTGCTGACTGCAGAAGAGTCCAATTCCACTCCTCTAAGCTCCCTTATCTCATTGTGTTCACCTCTCACATTGCCCTGACCTTGCTGTATTTTAATCTTTGGTTGCCATGTCTCCATCCTCCTATAATACAGGCTCTACATCTGAGACCAGAAAGGGGAGCTCTCATACCTTGCCATGATGGCAGAGCCCAACAAGAAGAAAGACTTTTCTTTCCTAGCAACAGCTCAGCCAATGAAAAGCCATGAATGCTTTGTTTACTGTAGCCCTCCCAACTTCCTTTTCTCTATAAAAGCCTTCTCCTGGACTTCCCTGGTGGTCCAGTGGTTAAGAATCCACCTACTGATGCAGGAGACATGAGTTCGATGCCTGGTCTGGGAATATTCCACACACTGCAGAGCAACTTAAACCCGTGCACCATAAGTACTGAGCCTGTGCTCTAGACCCCGGGGGCCACAGCTACGTACCCCACACTCCACAACTACTGCAGCCCGTGCTCCTCAACAAAAGAAGCCACTGCAATGAGACCCATGTACTGCAACCAAGAGTAGCCCCCACTTGCCACAACTACTGAAAAGCCTGAGCAGCATCAAAGACCCAGCACAATCAAAATAAACAAAACAAACAAAAATCTAAAAAAAAAAAGGATTCTCTTTCCCTTCCTGTGTGGGGACTTGCAAGTGGCTCTCCATGGTTGTAGACCCCAAAGTACAATTCTCTGCTGATCTCAAACAAATTCATCCTTGCTGGAGAAATATCCAGCAGTCTATTTATTTGAGGTCAACGGTAGTATCAGTGAATACCTGGCACATTGAAATGATGACAAAATACTGAATATTAATCCTGTACAAAGACTCTCAGTGAAAGACATATGGTGAAGATCACATCAGACAGCTCAACCTCAAGAGGCTAATTCACAATTAAGGGCCAGGTACAAAGGGAGGAAGGGAGGGAAGAGAGAAACAAGGCCCTTGCAAAATGATGGGAGGCAACTGCTTTTCGGAATGATTTAGAATGATTCAGAAGTTGCTTCAAAAGCAGATTGAAACTTTCTACAGCTCTGGGAAGATGAAATCCTGTCTTTTCCAGACTTAAGGTGTGAAAGAGCCAAGACCAGTCCCAAGCAGAAAAACATCACTCATGGAGAGACCTGTCCTCCCATGGGGATGGTTCAGCCCCAGCCACTGAAGAGCCATCTTCTAGTCCAGAATGCTCTGTGACTTTTCCATGGCAGTGCAGCCAGAAGTATGAACAGGGGTGAGACCAGATGAAGAATTCTGATGCCTCTTCTCCTCGTAATTATGACCCTAATCACTGTGTCAAGACTTAAATCAAGTTGGTACGCCCCTTCTCAACTAGCAGCTTATCTAATTAAAGGACATGAATTGCAAGTTTCAGCTCACTGCAGTAATGCAATAATGGACTCATTTCTATACCCAATGAGGAATGGAGGAATAAAATGGGAGTTCAGTTTATACACAGAAAACATGAATTTTCTCAAGTAAAAAAAAAGAAGGTTTGAAGATAAGAAGGGAGGAGATGCTGAAGAGGCTGTTGCCATGGTCAAGGACAGAAGTGCACAAGGGCATGGTCAAGGACAGAAGTGCACAAGGGCAAGGCAATGGGGATGGGTAGATTGTTGTAAATAGAGAGTCATTGGAGATACAGAACTGAATGCAGGAGAGAGGGTGAGAAGAATCAAGAGGGGGAAGAGGGGTCTAGTCTAAAATCTGAAGCTGCTGCAGGAATAGTTCAGACAGATGTTCTGATAAGTTATTAGCATGGTCCCCAGCCTGAGCCCAGGTCTGCACATGCACACATACACACACACACACTCACGCACACAGCTCCACCTTCTTTATTGACATGACTGTGCTATAAAAGCCTCCCCTTTAGAAAACTCACAAAGCTCAACTGAACATGACTTCTTCAGTTTCTCTCTGTAATGACAAATCATGATCGTTTGCCCCCTGGTACCAAAGAGCCACTCCCAGGACAAGAAAGCAGATAGCTTGGCCAACAGAAAGGAGAAAAAAGAAGCTCAATTATAACGTTTATCCATGTGCTGAGAAAGGCCAGTTCTCACATCCTCACTGAAATTTGGAGTGAGTTCAGACATACACAGAGATTCCCAAATACATGCATATACACTGTATATGTACACACACATATAGAGAAATTCCAACATACATAACACACACATAGATTTACAGATATATGCATATACATTGTATATGTACACACACATATACAGAGACACTCCAACATGCAACATGCACTCAGAGGCTTCCTCACTCATGGATTCAAACACAGAGAAAACAAAATTGCACACGTAAACACATCACACAGCAAACAGGAACTCTCTGATAAATGCACATAAATACACTCACTCACAACTCCACGTTCAAGGTCAGGAGGGGCAGCGGTGAGGAGATACCCCTCGTCCAAGGTAAAGAGCATAGGCTGCGCTTTGCTGGATCAGCTGTGAAGAGATATCCCACATCCAAGATGAGAGAAACCCAAGTAAGACAGTAGGTGTAGCCAGAGGGCATCAGAGGGCAGACACACTGAAACCATGATCACAGAAAACAAGTCAATCTAATCACAAGGACCACAGCCTTGTCTAACTCAGTGAAACTAAGCCATGCCATGTGGGCCACCCAAGACAGGTGGGTCATGGTGGAGAGGTGTGACAGAATGTGGTCCACTGGAGAAGGGAATGGAAAACCACTTCAGTATTCTTGACCTGAGAACCCCATGAACAGTATGAAAAGGCAAAATGATAGGATACTGAAAGAGGAACTCCCCAGGTTGGTAAGTGCCCAATATGCTACTGGAGATTAGTGGAGAAATAACTCCAGAAAGAATGAAGGGATGGAGACAAAGCAAAAACAATACCCAGTTGTGGATGTGACTGGTAATAGAAGCAAGGTCCGATGTTGTAAAGAACAAATTGCATAGGAACCTGGAATGTGAGGTCCAGGAATCAAGGCAAATTGGAAGTGGTCAAACAGGAGATGACAAGAGTGAATGTTGACATTCTAGGAATCAGCAAACTAAAATGGACTGGAATGGGTGAATTTAACTCAGATGACCATTATATCTACTACTGCGGGCAGGAATCCCTTAGAAGAAATGGAATAGCCATCATGATCAACAAAAGAGTCCAAAATGTAGTACATGGATGCAATCTCAAAAACAACAGAATGATCTCTGTTCATTTCCAAGGAAAACCATTCAATATCATAGTAATCCAAGTCTATACCCCAACCAGTAACACTGAAGAAGCTGAAGTTAAACAGTTCTATGAAGACCTACAAGACCTTTTAGAACTAACACCCAGAAAAGATGTCCTTTTCATTATAGGGGAATGGAATGCAGAAGTAGGAAGTCAAGAAACACCTGGAGTAACAGGCAAATTTGGCCTTGGAATACAGAATGAAGCAGGGCAAAGACTAATAGAGTTTTGCCAAGAAAACACACTGGTCATAGCAAACACTCTCTTCCAACAACACAAGAGAAGACTCTACACATGGACATCACCAAATGGTCAACACCGAAATCAGACTGATTATTGTCTTTGCAGCCAAAGATGAAGAAGCTCTATACAGTCAGCAAAAACAAGACCGGGAGCTGACTGTGGCTCAAATCATGAACTCCTTAATGCCAAAATCAGACTGAAATTGAAGAAAATAGGGAAAACCACTAGACCATTCAGGTATGACCTAAACCAAATTCCTTATGATTATACAGCGGAAGTAAGAAATTGATTTAAGGGACTAGATCTGATAGATAGAGTGCCTGATGAACTGTGAACGGAGGTTCGTAACATTGTACAGGAGACAGGGATCAAGACCATCCCCATGGAAAAGAAATGCAAAAAAGCAAAATGGCTGTCTGGGGAGGCCTTACAAATAGCTCTGAAAAGCAAAGGAGAAAAAGAAAGATAGCAACATCTGAATGCAGAGTTCCAAAGAATAGCAAGGAGAAATAAGAAAGCCTTCCTCTGCAATCAATGCAAAGAAATAGAGGAAAACAACAGAATGGGAAAGACTAGAGATCTCTTCAAGAAAATTAGAGATACCAAGGGAACATTTCATGCAAAGATGGGCTCAATAAAGGACAGATGGTATGGACCTAACAGAAGCAGAATGTATTAAGAAGAGGTGGCAAGAATATACAGAAGAACTGTACAAAAAAGATCTTCACAACCAAGATAACCATGATGATGTGATCACTCACCTAGAGCCAGACATCCTGGAATGTGAAGTCAAGTGGGCCTTAGAAAGCATCACTATGAACAAAGCTAGTGGAGGTGATGGAATTCCAGTTGAGCTATTTCAAATCCTGAAAGATGATGCTGTGAAAGTGCTGCACTCAATATGCCAACAAATTTGGAAAACTTAGCAGTGGCCACAGGACTGGAAAAGGTCAGTTTTCATTCCAATCCCAAAGAAAGGCAATGCCAAAGAATGCTCAAACTACTGCACAATTGCACTCATCTCACACGCTGGTAAAGTAATGCTTAAAATTCTCCAATCTGGGCTTCAGCAATACATGAACTGTGAACCTTCTGATGTTCAAGCTGGTTTTAGAAAAGGCAGAGGAACCAGAGATCAAATTGCCAACACCCACTGGATCATGGAAAAAGCAAGAGAGTTCCAGAAAAACATTTACTTCTGCTTTATTGACTATGCCAAAGCCTTTGACTGTGTGGATCACAATAAACTGTGGAAAATTCTGAAACATATGGGAATACCAGACCACCTGACCTGCCTCTTGAGAAACCTATATGCAGGTCAGGAAGCAACAGTTAGAACTGAACACGGAACAACAGTCTGGTTCCAAATAAGAAAAGGAGTACATCAAGGCTGTATATTGTCACCCTGCTTATTTAACTTCTGTGTAGAGTACATCATGAGAAACACTGGGCTGGAAGAAGCACAAGCTGGAATCAAGATTGCTGGGAGAAATATCAATAACCTCAGCTATGCAGCTGACACCACCCTTATGGCAGAAAGTGAAGAGGAACTAAAGAGCCTCTTGATGAAAATGAAAGAGGAGAGTGAAAAAGTTGGCTTAAAGCTCAACATTCAGAAAACGAAGATTATGGCATCTGGTCCCATCACTTCATGGCAAATAGATGGGGAAACAGTGGAAACAGTGTCAGACTTTGTTTTGGGGAGCTCCGAAATCACTGCAGATGGTGATTGCAGCCATGAAATTACAAGACGCTTACTCCTTGGAAAAAAAGTTATGACCAACCTAGATAGCATATTAAAAAGCAGAGACATTACATTGCCAACAAAGGTCCGTTTAGTCAAGGCTATGTTTTTCCCAGTGGTCATGTATGGATGTGAGAGTTGGACTGTGAAGAAAGCTGAGCACTGAAGAATTGATGTTTTTGAACTGTGGTGTTAGAGAAGATTCTTGAGAATTCCTTGGACTGCAAGGAGATCCAGCCAGTCCATTTTAAAGGAAACCTGTCCTGGGTGTTCTTTGAAAACAATGATGCTAATGCTGAAACTCCAGTACTTTGGCCAACCAATGAAAAGAGTTGACTCATTGGAAAAGACTCTGATGCTGGGATGGATTGGGGTCAGGAGGAGAAGGAGACGACAGAGGATGAGATGGCTGGATGGCATCACCGACTCAATGGACATGAGTTTGAGTGAACTCTGGGAGTTGGTGATGGACAGGGAGGCCTGGCGTGCTGTGACTCATGGGGTCACAAAGAGTTGGACATGACTGAGCAACTGAACCGAACTGACTGATACATAAAATAAGAGTTTGGAAATAATTACTCAGAATTTTAAAGCAAAAATCAATTTAGTCTCAATCACTTGAATTTTTTTAAGTTAAAAACTAAATTATTTCCTTGACATGTCCTGTCCACAATTCTGAACCCTCTCCAACTATAAAACACTTTATATCTGCATGGTACATTTTACTTGTCACAGGAAATTGACAGATGTGTTCTCCTTCACAGAGCTCTTTGATTTGTGCATTTTTTTGGTAATTTTCAGGCGCATTTCATGCTGGTTGCTGACTCACAGCCCTCAGCACAATCCCAGCCCCTCTGAACTCTTCCTGTATCACCAGCTGCTGGAAATCAAAGAGTACATTTCCCTGATTTCCCTGCAGGCAAGGTTCTAGTTTTAATTCCACCAGTGAGAGACACTGCCGCAAGATTTGGAAGGTGGTGGAGAAACAGAAGCCATGGTCTCTTCCCACGGTCTCACAGGCAGGAGGTTCTGCCAAGGCTTCCATACGTTCCCCTATGAATCACCCACACCGGGCCTCCAGGCTCCTGAGATCACTGGTGGTGGGGCTTTGTTAATTTTTATAACTCATTTAAAGCTCTGATTTTATAGAGTTTTAAGGAAAAAATAAGGGCACACTGCTACTGTAGCTCACAGAATTAGAGAAGTAAGCAGCTGCAGGAGCCACGGGAGCCGTGGTGGGCTGGGTTCCCCAGAAAGCTGACTCGTAGATGGATGTTAGCATGGAGGAAGTTTTTTCAGGAGAGCTGTGGAAGGGAAGGAAGCAGGACTGGGTGGAGGGAGAACCTCAGGTGTGAACCTGCCATTCCTGCCCCAGGCCACCTGGGGAGAGTCCTGAAGCTGCCAAGATCATTCACTGCTGAGGAGAGATGCCAAGCCTTTATCCCTGCATGACTGCCGGTGGTCCTGACTTGAGTGAAGGAAGCAAGACATTGACAAACCACAAGGCAGCTCTCTTCAGCTGAGGCCATCCCTGTTGAACACAGGGCTTTGGGCTTTCTGCCAACACCTCCCAGGCTACCAGAGGTAAGCAGTCTTTAATTCCTGTTAGGGACTGGAAATGTGTGTGCACCCCAAGATTCATATGTTGAAGCCCTAATGCCCAATGAGACTGTAGTTTGAGATAGGGCCTGTGAGGAGGTAATTAAGGTTAAAAAGTAGGGCCTTAATCTAGTAGGGCTGGTACACTAATGGGAAGAAGAGATACCAGAGCTCTGTCTCTTGCCTGGTGAAGACACAGTGAGAATGTAGCTTCTGCAAGCCGAGGAGAGAGCTTGTGCCAGAACCCGACCACGTTGGCACCTGGATCTTGGACTTTCCAATCTCCAGAACTGTGAGAAAGCCAATTGCTGTGGTTCAGGCCATCCAGTCATGACAGACCAAGAGGATTAATACAATTCCTGAAAGAAAATATGGGCCACACATGATAGGATTCAGTACAGGGACTGACTCATTTACCATCCACTTTCCCCCTCCTTCTCTCTCTCTCCCCCACTACCCACTCTCCCTACCTCTGCTCTTTTCCCCCAAGTTGTGAGAGACAACACGACCACCCTCAACCCTCCCCCTTCTGAAATTGTGATCCAAGAAAGACGAGAGCTGTCTTTCAGGCTCCAGCTTGGAAAACCCCAAAATCTTCTTGGGAAGGGCTGTGGTGCACCCAGCCCACACTGTGTGCACCCTCTTGGACCAATCCTGGTCCAGTCCCTTACCCTTTGGCCAAATAGGCAAGGTTTGCTATCAAAAGGTAAAGGACTAAGCAAAGATGCTGAGCAGAGGGAACAAACTACGAACGGCAGCCTTTATTTTACCAACTGGGCTTCCCCGGTGGCTCAGACGGTAAAGAAACTGCCTGCAATGTGGGAGACCGGGTTCAATCCCGGGGTTGGGAAGACCCCCTGGAGGAGGGCATGACAACCCACTCCAGTATTCTTGCCTGGAGAATCCCATGAACAGAGGAGCCTGGCAGGCTACAGTCCATAGAGTTGCAAAGAGTCAGACACAACTGAGTAACTAACAGACACACAGATTTTAGCAATTATTTGCTCAGGCACATTTTCGTAACACACCAACCATGTGACATCCAGAAAGTGACTTTGCCTCTCTAAGCTTTGCCGTCCTCATCTATCTGGAGGAGATGGCAGTGTTGTAGTAAAAATGAAGGCAGAAAGGCGTGTAACAGCCCTGCCTAGCATAAGGCTGGCACACAATAAATGTCTAATAAAAGGTCTCTTCCATGATGGTCTAAACATGGCTCTAAGAAAATATCACTTTGCATCTCAAACTTTTGAACCAATTTTCAAAACATGGGGGAAAAGCAAAATTCTGTCGAGTAGAAATACATTTGCCCCACATCCCAAAACTCTTAAAGTTACCTGGAATATGCATTCTTCAGGTAAGAAAACTGAAGTCCCAGTAAGTTAACAACTATCCCCAGAGCTCACAGAGAGGAGAGAGAGGGTGGGGATCAAGAATCCTGAACTCTAGAAATGTTCCCGGTCCCCCAACCAGCTGCCCCCCACCCTGTCATTGCATCCATGTGTCCCCTCAACCAGGCCCCTGGTACACCCCAACCCAGGCCTGCAGCCTCTCTTTTCTTTCTCCCAGACACCCGCCTGTATGGCCAAGCCCAAGGCTGCTCAGCAAGTGTGTTACTAAGATGAAATTGAAATCCACTCAAGTGTCTGGAAAGCAAGTGGGATATCTGGAAGTAATAAACTTCTGACTGCTTGTTCATTTGGCACCCAGTGGGGGTGGCACAGATTCCTCTCACCGCTCTTTCTTAAGAATCAATAAAAAGTTAGTGATGCATTTAGCAGAGATCAAATAAATGAAATTGGGTTTCTTTTTTAACCCTTTGCGGGACTGATACTCTGGTCTCATTCCTAAAATTCACTTCAGGTTAATCTGACCCATCTTTTGGTAATTGCATTACAAATTTTAAAGACTGAGTGTGTGTGCTGAGAAGAAAGAGAAGTATCTGGCCAGGGGAGGTGCAAGCAACAAGGGGAAAATAGCATCTCTGGCTGAGGCTCAAGGATGGATGACTAAGTAGGGAGTGGGCATTGGAGGCAGGAAGAACAAGTGTGAGCAAAGATTTAAAAAAAAAAAAGACACATAGAATCTGTTTGAGACTGGCAGGACCAAGTAGGAGTTTGGGGAGGCTTTTGATGAGTTTCATGGCGGGGGTCAAAATGGGACTGGTCACGATGGCCCGCACTGCCCACAAGCTAAGGCAGAAGTAGTGCTGTAGACAAGGGCCTTCAGAGTCGGAAATGACAGACTTGGAGGCCAAACTTGTCTTGTCTGACCCTTATAGGAGAGTGCTGGAGGAAGACAGGCCTGAGTTCAAGTGCCGCTGCTGCCATCAAATTGATGTGAGATTTTAAACACTTGTTTTTTAATGCCTTGGTGAACCTCTGTTTTCTCAGCACCTGGAGGCAATAATAGTGCTTCCCCTCAGAGTTTGCGAATTCAAGGTCTACAGGTGCCAAGACAGGGAAGATAAATGACTTCTGGCTATAAAGCAGCAAGAGATTGCATTCAACTTCTAATGCTAGAAGTATGCAAACACAAAATATTTTTTAAAAACATTGTGCTAGCTAAACAAAACACACTTGGCCAGCGTATAACCAGCATGTAAATTCTTGATTGTCTCACAGGATTGTTGTGAGAATTAAGTGAGATAATGCATGTAAAATGTTGTGCAGAGTTGAGAAGCTAAACAAAAATAGACCTTCGTGTACATGAGGTATAAGAAAAGGCTAAACTAATCTATGGTGATAGGAATCAGAAGAGCATTTACCTAGGAGACGGAACGGCACTGACATGAAGGATATGCAGGGGATTTTACAGTGTCTTGGAAAATTTCTAGTTCTAGTTCAGGTTGAGTACAGGTTTGTAAACATACATAAAAATTCACTGAGTGGTACTCTTAAGCTTTGTAAACTTTGTTGTCTAAAGGTTATGCCTCCATCAAAAGGGAAACTTTAAAAGAGGTCCTTCACAGAGTGGGTGTGCGCTCAGTCACTAAGTCATGTCCAAATCTTTGTAACCCCAAGGACTGTAGCCTGCCAGCATTCTCTGTCCGTGGGATTTCCCAGGTAGGAATACTGGAGAGGTGAGCCTCTTCCTCCTCCAGGAGATCTTCCTGACCCAGGGATTGAAGCTGTGTCTCCTGCACTGGCAGGAGGATTCTTTACCAATAAGCCACCTAATAAATCGTTATTATAATTGTTATTATCATTACTACTTTTACCATTATTATGATGACTATGTTAGGTAGGTAGAATAGGGAAAAGGAATGCAAAATGGCAGTGGCTAAAAGACAAGGAAGGGAAAAGCCCGCGAAAATAGAACAAAAGAAGGTCTGAGGACCAGAGTGAAGACTTCAGGTAGAACAAACAGCACTCCTGGCTATGCCCAATTTGCACAGGGCAGGCCCGGGGGAAGAAAACATATAAAAGGAGGAGCCAAAGCGCTTTCTCTCTCTCTCCCTCTCTCTCTCCCTCTCTCTCTCCCTCTCTCTCCCTCCCTCTCCCTCCCCCATGCGCTCCTCCACTGTCTTCTCTTCAAGTCTTTGGGTTGGCATGCCCTCACGCTTTGAGGATGGATTCTCCTGCTATCTTCTAAATAAAATAGAGCTGTGACACTGATTTGCCTGAGAGCTGTAACACGGTTTGTCCGAGACCCGAGAGCTGTGACGCACGGAGGGCTCTAATGTCTGTTGCTCCAAATCTTTGTTGTGACGAGACAGAGAACCGGGGAACATACGCTCGCGTGACAACTATGTCACGAGGCCAGTAAACCAACTAAAGAGCAGCAAACATTCGCTGAAGACCCACTATGTGCTGGGTGCTTACGTCAGGTTACATTTTCCCAAAATCACCACACTCATATATAGGTATGTAAGTCCTGTGTCCTCCCCTGGCAGAGAAAGAGAGCGCTGGCATCTCTTCCTCCTCTCATAAGGGCACCAGCCCTACAGATGAGGGCCCACCACATGACATCATTTTACCTTTATCACCTCCACACAAGACTCATCTCCAAACATGGCCACATGGGGTGGGGCAGGGTAGGGCTTCAACACATGAATTTGGAGGGACATAGCATTCAGCACATAACAGAGTCAGGGAAACTTTAACAACACTGTCTTCTATGGTAAAAAGAAGGAAAACAGAAAATGTACGAAATGAATTAGACGATCTAGGAAAGGCGATTTCCAGGCAGAATATCAAAGGTGTCGCCTGGCTTCTTCTGGCTGCTCATAATCAAATATGAAAAGGGAGAAAGCATGTTAAAGAAAGAACCACTGAGCACAGAAGAGTCAGGACTTGCTCAGTTTGAAAACTGCAATGTCTTATTCTTAGATTCTCCAGACAGGAAACAATGCTAAAATTTTCGAATGACCTCTAGACAAAGGTCAAATCTAGGGTACTGTCAGGATGATATGCTCTGAAGATGCCCCTAAAGGAGTGAACGTAAAACTCTTTCTTAAGATCTTCGAAATATGGAAGCTGGTGATTCAAACAGAAAAAGAAGTTCCTCATAGAGCCTCACCAACACACAGCGGGGCTTCTGATATAATTTCTTTAATTTTCTTGAGATGTAGTTGATTTATAATGTGTTAATTTCTGCCGTACAGCAAAATGATTCAGTTATACATGTATATATGTATATTTATGTGTATACATGTATATTCTTTTCATGTTCTTTCCCAGTATGGTTTATCAGAGAACGTTGTATATAGTTCCCTGTGCTATACAGAAGGATCTTGTTGTTTATCCATCCTATATATAGGAGTTTGCATTTGCTAATCTCAAACTTCCAATCCTTCCCTTCCCCACCCTCCAAGGACTACTGATAATCTTAAGTGTGGTGTTCCCTAGCAGCCTTACAGGGAACTCAAGATAGAAAAAGGCTTATCTCATTGATATCTGTGGTAGTGAGTTTTATCTAATGGAAGGAACAGCAATAAAACTCATAGACAGCTGACAATGATATTAAGGTGATTTCTCTGCCTGTTTGAACGAAGCGGTACAGAGACAGTGTGATTAAAAAAACTGTTCTTTGACCCTCCAAATTATGAAAGAGGAGTGAGAAAATGATGTAGGTGCAGACAATAACCATTTCTTATGGAAAAGAAAGGATGACTACAAGAGTTGATGCCTCTGAGCACAGGGGTTGGAGTTAAGAGCTATGGAAAACCATTCCCAAGCAGCAGGGCTGAGTTCTAATCTGAAAACTACCAGTGTGCCCAGGCTTCCCTGATAGCTCAGTTGGTAAAGAATCTGCCTTCTANTTGATGCCTCTGAGCACAGGGGTTGGAGTTAAGAGCTATGGAAAACCATTCCCAAGCAGCAGGGCTGAGTTCTAATCTGAAAACTACCAGTGTGCCCAGGCTTCCCTGATAGCTCAGTTGGTAAAGAATCTGCCTTCTATGCAAGAGACCCCGATTTGATTCCTGGGTCAGGAAGATCCCCTGGAGAAGAGACAGGCTATGCACTCCAGTATTCTTAGGCTTCCCTTGTGGCTCAGCTGGTAAAGAATCTGCCTGCAATGTGGGAGACCTGTTGGGAAGATCCCCTCAGAGAAGGGAAAGGCTACCCACTCCAGTATTCAGGCCTAGAGAATTCCATGGACTGTATAGTCCATGCGGTCGCAAAGAGGCNCGTGAAGAAGCAGAACTCAGAGCCTGGGATCAGATACTAACACCACATTTCTATCAAGTGAAAGTGGAACAAAGAGACGAGTAATCCCATTTCCTGTCTCATATCCATATGCCTCCTAATTCTTTCCACTCCTGTGGGTGATGGAAGATCACCCACACTTGCATGCACACACAGCCTGCTCACTGCTAGGCATCAGCACCAGATGTGGATTGTGGGGTGAAGATGTGAGAACAGAGCTATGGATTAGCTCAGTTTCCCAGGAAATGCAGAGGCTGAGTGCAGAGGCTGTACAGCCTGGGGCCTGACCTGCCGCAGGATGGCAGAGTAAGCAAGACTCTTGCCTTCTCCCAGTGATGTGGAAGCACACCCATGCACACACCATTCCCCACCTGCCCATAATTGCTGTGTGGACACCACTGCCTTTACTCACCCTCAACCTGCCTCCACTCGGACCTCAACCCCTTCACCAGCCCCACCCCAATTCCAGCCCTGGAGATACTGCTTTTTGTACAAGGACTGTGACATCAGAGCCTTACTTCTCCCGTGTGAACCATGACTTAGCTCATCCTGAAGACCTCAAGGTACCTAGTAGTCCCCTTCAGCTGCAGCCCTGAAGACATCAGCTCAAATCGCAGGCCCTTGGCCAGGGCCTCTGCAGCCCCAGCTGCCCTGGGCAGAGTGAAGACAGGCAACAGGACACTTGCTCTATTCCCCACACCCAGAGGGAACAGAGCCTCCTCCTCCTGCAGCCGAAATAGACATTTCTCCAAAAGAGACATACTTGTGTGACCAACAAGCACAGTAAAGTGGTCAACATCATTGGTCATTAGGAATCACAAAGAGACACCGTTTTATGACATCAGGATCATTACTACAGAAAATAGCGAGTGTTGGGAGGATGTGGGGAGGTTAAAATTGTCGTGCACTGTTGGTGGTATTGTGAAACAGTGCAGTCACTGTGGAAAACAGTTTGACAATTCCTTTAAAAATTAAACAAAAAGTTATCATATGATCTAGCAATTCCACCCCTAGGTATATATCCCCCAAAAAACAAAGGTTAGCGTAGGCTGCATTGAGGATGTATATTTGAGTGCTGAAGACTTGAAGGAGGTAAACTATTCAAGCCATAGAAATGTCTGGATGAGGAGCAATCAGGACAAAGGAAACAGAGCCAAGGCTCTGGGCAGAGAGGGTGCCCACTGTGTTAAGGAAATAGCAAGGAGCCGGCGTGTGTGCCTTGCAGTGAGAAAGAAAGTCACAGCAGAGAGAGGGGAGGGGTGGCCAGGCAGGTCACAGAGGGCCTGAGAAACCACTGTAAGTTCTCTCTGTTCTGTAAATTTGCTTTGAGGCCCCAAGGCTCCCAGCCCCAGCAGCCTCTCTTGACTTAGTTGGGCCCCTGATGGGAAGGAACATCAGGGCTGGGATGCCAGCCCAGCCTGTTTTGCCAGATGCAAGCCATGATTCTGTCTCAGGAATGGCTGCCACGTGTCTTGGCACTGAACTTGGCAGCCTAGACCCAGGCTTGCAGTGAGGCTTTCACACAGACAGGCCATGTGCCCAGGCCTTCTCCTGCCTGGCTCACCCCCCTTATGCACAGCCTATCTCCCCATTGCTGGGCACAGAGGAGGTAGGAAGGAAGGCCCTGGCCATGTTCTGGGTTGTTGATGCTTTTTTGCCAGCCGATGTCATTACTGCTAATTGACCTTTATTACACCCTCCATCACTTGGAAACCCATTTCAGCCCCCATTGCTCTGAGTGCCTCTTGAAAGTAAAAAATCACAGACTTCTAACTGAACAATCATTATCTTGACATTGCAGTGCCAGCCAGGTCCCTCACGCTAGCCCATTACCTCTCTCCTCTTTCCAACTTGGAAAAAAATATATATGATCAGTGTAAGAAAGTCATTTATTCTCCACTTTCTAGGCTGCACACCAAATAGTTTGTCAAGGCCTTTTAAAAGCCACTCACCTCACTCAGATTCTGCTCAGAAGGTTGCTTTGTCTTTTTCTCAGCCATTGATTTTTGCATCTTGCTAGGATTGTTCTGTGCTCTTAAGGAATTATTAACAAATTAGCCAAAGTCTGTGAGCTATAACTCAGCCAGCAAGGCTCACCTAGACAGGCAGTCTGGGCTCTCTTCCTTTCTACCTGGCACTAGGAGAATGGGGCAGGGGGAGATGGTGCCTGGTCAGGAGTACAGCCTCAGGGAGGGCACTGCAGTGCCCAGGAAGAGCAGGGGGACTGCTCCAGGCTCAACAGGGTCCTGAGGATGAAGTGTGGACTTCTGGAGAGAACAGAGAATCCACTGACAGTGGTAAAAGGGTGTGGTTTTTGAACCAGAAAGACTTGAGTTGGAATCCAAATTTAACTAGTTACTGGCTGTGTGGCCTGGGCAGTTGTCCTGGTGTTTTGGGCTACAGGGGTCCCAAGGGTGTCATAACCAATAAGGATCTAGCTGCAGCTCTTGCTGAGTCTCAGCAACAGAAGGACAAAGGATGCTAAGGAAGAGCAAGTCTGGAGTCAGGGGCAAAGTCTGGGTTCTACAGAGCAGAGCCCTGCATGGGAGATCTAGGAAACCAGAACTGTGTCCAGACTGGGGTCACTGAATAGTCAGATCTAGTCCAAGCTGGCCTCAGCATCCAAGAAGTCCTGCATCGTCCCTTGGTTTCAGAGAAGCACTCTAACTAAAACCCTGTACTACATATAAGACAAGAAACAGCACAGTAGCTAAGAGCATGAACTGGGAGCCAGAATTCCTGGGTCCAAACCTTATGCTTAAGAAAGTCTCTTAACCTTTGGTGCCTATTTCCTCATCTGTAAAATGGGTCTAATCATTGTACCTCCCATGGAGTTCTTATTAAGAGTAATGAGTTTATATGTATTAAAAAGTACCTGGCCCCTAGTAAGTGCTATAGAGTTAACTTTAAAAGAAAAAAAGCAGAGGGGAGCTTGCATATCACAGAAAATGTAATCCCAATTTCCCCTTCCTAGTATGAGTAAGTATGAGTAAAAACTATGGATGGCTTTACAAACCCAGGCTTCATCTCTAGGGCTTCCTTCTCCCCCACCATCAGCCCAACCAATTACCAAGTCTTCCCACCCCTTCCACTATCCGACCAGGCACACTGCCACCGTCCCCTTCTGGACTGTTGCAGCAAATCCCCTCCTGACTGCTCTATGGTCTCCTTATCCCTGGTCTCACTCGTCACACTTGCAGCAAAGTGATCTTTAGAAATCACAGATCTGGTCCTATTGCTCCTATTGTCTCTGGGAGTCACTAACTCTTCGGAACCCAAGAGTGGTCCTCAACAAAATCCTGTAACTTCATTTACTGCCCTCATCCTCGCTGTTTATAGCCAGCAACATTCAGCGGCCCGTTGTCATCCACACCACACACACACACACACACACACCCCATGCTACCTTGTTCTATTCTCTCTGCCTGAAGTATCCCTGAGGCTTCCCCCACCTCCCTCCACCAACCTTCCATCTCAACACTGCCACCACTGCCACAACTGAACCCAGCTAGCACTGAGGACCCCAGTGCCACTTCTTCCTGGAATCCTCCCCTGAAGCCTGCAGTTGGATTTGACATCTGCGAACATTAGAATAATCCTAGATAACATCAATTTCTAACTGCAAGTGACTTAACCCAATCGAAGCTTATTTCTCAGCCCCAAGTTAGTTTAATGTAGGTGTTCCTGGTTAACAAGCAACTTTCCCTCACATAGAAATTTAGGGGTGAAGCTTCTGGCTCCATAACCCCTAGGATCTCAGAGTCTTCGGCATTCCACAGATTGGAGGGGTGAAAGGAGCTGGAAGAGGCTTATTTCCTTCTTAAAATCCCTGGCCACGAGTAGTGCACCTCACTCCACCATTTCCTCGGGAGGACTAGTCACCAGGTCACTCCAGAGTGGAACATGGCCCCTGCCACCCAGGGGACAGCTGGCCTTGCCACCTCAGGGCCACTGCTAGGCTCTCCCCTGGCACCCTGTCCCTCCATCCACCTCAGAGTTGTCGAAATGCATCACTGTGATCTGCATCCAGGCCTAGCCCCCCAGCAGATTGAGAGCTCCTGAGAGTAAGGGCCCCATCCCTTTTCCCTGTCGCCAGCACCTGGCCCTAGTGCCTTGCACTGTGCGGGATAAATGGCCAAGCAGAGTCAGAACCAGCTCCATGACCAGATAGGAGTGACCCCGGTGGCAGAAAGTCCTCCCTGGAAGCAGCTGAGCTAGACTGGGAAGGGAGAGGCTAGGATGCAGACTGCAGAGAGATCGTCCCAGGAAAGATAAAATACAGAGAGAAAGATTTGGTCCTTTGGAGAGGTTTGCATTTTGATCTTCATGGCATCTCTTAGGCTGGAAAGGGCTCAAACTCTGAGAGGTCTGAAACACACATTCTTCGTAGCTAACACAGGTAGCCCATGTCCTGTGCCAAGCAATGTTCTAGGTACTATGCATGCATTAATTCATGAATGCATGCTAAGTCGCTACAGTCATGTCCGACTCTTAGCAATCCTATGAACCACAGCCCACCAGGCCCCTCTGTCCATGGGATTCTTCAGGCAAGAGTACTAGAGTCAGTTGCTCTTCCCTCCTCCTGGAGATCTAACCCCCATCTCTCATGTCTCCTGCATTGGCAGATGGGTTCTTTACCACTAGCACCACCTGGGAAGCCTGCATTAATTCATAAATCCTCACAATTACTTCATATTGCAAATGGGGAAATGGACGCTCAGCTCAGAAAGGTTCAATGGCACACGATGCTCTTTCTACCTGTGACTATTTTCCTCCTTCGCAGCCCCTAGAAGCCCTAAGACAAGGAAGATTTCAACCTATTTTCCAGCATTTCTTTCAGTGGGAATTAGATTTGGGGAAACAGCAGAGATTTGACATCCTGGAGGCCAAAGCCGATCTTTTGGAGTTTTCTTGCCCCAATCTGAAACTTAGGGCTCAGGTAAGAGACCAGAAAGTGAATTTCCAAAATTATTCTTCACTTTGAATGCTAAACATTTTGCAAACTAAGAAAGACTGGACTTTCCACTGATGTTTATGTCTTATAATGTCCCTTTGTCAAATTAATGAATAGNCAGAAAGTGAATTTCCAAAATTATTCTTCACTTTGAATGCTAAACATTTTGCAAACTAAGAAAGACTGGACTTTCCACTGATGTTTATGTCTTATAATGTCCCTTGGTCAAATTAATGAATAGTAGAGGTTGGAGCCGAATAATAAATTGCAAGTCTCCAAGGCCATCTCAACATGACACTTCTGTAGCAATAACAATGATCGTGTTACAACAGGAGGACAGCCTCTCTGCATACAACACCAGAGCTGACTACCCAGAGGCCAGAAGGGCAGAAACCCCACCCCACTCCAGCCAGGCTTCCCATCCCCAACAGTGGGCATTTCTACCGTCTTAGCTGGATAACAACCACAACCCCTCCCAGAAAATCACTGCTTCCAAAATGTTTGACACTGAAGATAAGAGAGGCAGCTATAATTTGTCATTATAGAAATACCCAGTGACTGCAGCCACCTGTCCTTGCTGCCATCAGTCTGGACTCCGAGCTCCACACTTGTCACAACCAGGGCCTGCCAGGTGGCAGCCACGGAAGAGCGGCTTCTTGCCCCATCACCTCGGGAAAGTCCAGCAGCCCCCGCTTCTGATAAAATAGGTGCCTCCACGGTCTCCCCCTGATATACTTGCAAGAAGAGTAGATGATGAGCAACCACACCAGCTGACCTGCCACCCCCTCCATCACGGCCTGGGAAGTCACTCTTCCCCCTCACTTTCCCACAAGTGGATGGAGAGGCCTGTGACAAGCTAAGGCGCTCGCACTTTGAAGCCAGGCAGACCCGGATTCAATCTATGTCTGCAGGACATCCTAGCTATTTGTGAGCCATACCGGGGACAGAACCCTCCACTGGTGGAATGTCCCAAGGTAGAAGCAAACGGATGTAAAACAGCCGAATGAGTACAACAGTATGAAGCCAGCATGTACAGGTATTCACTGTTTCACACGTACTAACTCATTTCCACCACAACCCTCCATAGTGAGTNTGAGTACAACAGTATGAAGCCAGCATGTACAGGTATTCACTGTTTCACACGTACTAACTCATTTCCACCACAACCCTCCATAGCGAGTGCTATTGTTATGTCTACTTTGTAGTTGAGGAATCTGTGGCAAAGGAAGGTTAAGGGACTTAACCAAGGGCACCGAGCTGTGAAAGGCAGACTTGGGATTCCCCCCTAGCTGTCTGGTTCAGGAGTTGTGCTCCTAATGTTCTATATTCCTCTTATCAACTATGACTGGTATCTGTGTCCCAGACTCTATGTGAAGTTCTTTGTACATATACGTCTTTTAGTCCCCACATGACATTGCCACCAGTGGACAGAGTATTAGACTGAAGCATAGAAAATTTCAATAAATTACCCACAACCACACAGGTGCTAGTGGCAGAGCCAGGACTCAAATCCAGGGTTTCTGGAACCATCTGTGTGCCAAGCCATTGTCTATACAGACTATGCTGCGATGCTTGATTACTTTATATATGCACACTTGTATTTAATTAATCTTCACAACCGCTCTGGAAGACAGTACTACTATTAAATCCATTATGTAAATTGGAAAGGTGAGAATTATAAAATCCATGCAAATTACAGTCAGTACCTAAGGATCCCCCCTGGAGAAGGAAATGGCAATCCACTCCAGTATTCTTGTCTGGAGAATCCCATGGGTGGAGAAGCCTAGTAGGTTACAGTCCACGGGGTCGCAAATAGTCGGACACGACTGAACAACTTCACCTTCACCTTACCTAAGGATCCAGGACTCAAATCCAAATGTTGTCTGGAACACTCTATTTAAACCCCTAGACTGCAGTAACTTCCTACCTTAACCCAGCATCTGCTCATGTGAATTCACAGAACATGTGAATTTGAACTCATTTGACCCAAGGTGTAAATGGGGTTCAGATGCCACCTCCTCTGAGATGGCCTCTCTCAGTCCCCCAGCAGAAGTCATCTTTCTTCCTCTGTTGTATCTGGGTTGCTTATTGTTCTGTTTTGTTTTGCTTCCCCTGACTTCTGCACTCCAGCTCACTCTTGATCACTCCCAATGTGATCAAATTTGAGAGCAAGTTTCTGTGCAGAGGGGTTCAGTGTTCTGTGGCCTGACTCCGACCTCACTGTTGTGACCCTGGAGAACAGGGTCAGTGAAAACAAGGAAGGCAGCCATGGGTGAGCATGGTCTACAGGCGAGGAGCAGAAGCCTTGTGGAAAACAAGAACCACGGAAATGAGAAAATAGAAGAGATGACAGCAGCAAGCTGTGGAGAAATGGTGAGTGGTCACTGACTTGGCAGGTCTGAGGGAGCTAAACCCTAAACTGACAGTGGAGAAAACTGAGAGTTAGCACCAGAGAGGCACAGACACTGATGCATCTGGGATATGGGGGGAGGAAGTGAAGCAAGTTGGATTGCTTGAGGTTACTTTGGAAGCAGTTAGAGGGCTTCCCTGGTGGTCTAGTGGTAAAGAATCTGCCTGCCAACATGGGGACATTCAATCCCTGGTCTGGGAGGATCCCACATGCCACAGGGAAACTAAGCCCGTACACCACAACTACTGAGCCTGTGTCTAGAGCCCTTGAGCTGTAACTGCTGAAGCCCATGCAACCTAGAGCCTGTGCTCTGCAACAAGAGAAGCCACTACAATGAGAACCCATGCAGCACAACTAGAGAACTGCAACTAGACAGTAGTCCTCACTTGCCACAACTAGAGAAAGCCTGCACGCAGCAATGAAGACCCAGCACAGCCAAAATAAGTTAATTCATTTTTTTAAACAGTTAAAAAAGAAGAAACAGAAACCTTGATCCCTTCCCCAGCTCTGTGCCCCCAGGTGGCTGCTCTGCCCCAGTCTGCTGGAGCCTTATTCTCTGCAGAGGACAAAGCAAAGGGTATCTGGGTAAGGGACAACAGAATCATCTGAAGGCCAAGACACTGTATTGACTGAAGTGAACACACAGAATGTTCAGGCTCCCATCTCGCTTCCTGGCCTGGGCTCCCAGAATTCAGCAAGCAGGCCTTTGCCCTCCAGGCTGGAGAGTGGAAGAGTCTATAAGAGGAATCTGGGTGGTTCAAGAGGAAGGATTTTAAATAGACATTGAGGTTTCCCCCAACAAATGGCACAACTGGGTCACCCTACAGAAAGTTCCCAGTTAACAAGCACCACCTACAGGGACTTTAGTTCTCCTCCTCCTAAGCATGAGTGGATATCAGGGGCTTACCAGGAAGCTCAGGAAGGTTCCCAACATGAAGGACAGAGACCAAGAGACCCAAATCTGTGGGCTGGGTCTCCAGATCAAAATGAACAGAGTGCCCAGAAAAAAAAAAATGAATACAAATGCCCAAAACAAAGCCTCGTCAATGTGAAATTTCAAAATGCAAGGAACAAAGAGAAGAGGCNATCTGTGGGCTGGGTCTCCAGATCAAAATGAACACTGAGTGCCCAGAAAAACAATGGATACAAATGCCCAAAACAAAGCCTCATCAATGTGAAATTTCAAAATGCAAGTAACAAAGAGAAGAGGTTACAACTTTCAGGGGGACTTGGGGGGAGGCATGGAATAAAGAGCCAGTTTGCATATGTAGAATTAGGAATTAGAGATTTCAGACTTCTCAAAATAATCCCCGCAGCTAGAAGGCAGTAGAATAATGCCTTCAAAATGCTAAGGGAAAATAATAAAGCTGGGTAAGGTCTCAAAAAATTTATATCCATACCCCATGTCTCAGAACTCTGCTCACAATGTCTCCACCTAAATCTGAGTGTAAACCCAAAAAGTGAAGGAATATAATATCAGAAACGGGAGACCCAACCCAAGAGAGAGGCCAACAGAATTCCTACGGATGCTGCTGAGAGGTCTCCAGATGACAGCGGTGCACCGCCAGGCAGGGCAACGTGCACCAGCAGTTCCAAGGCCATGGGAAAGCCTTCAGGAAGATGAACTGATGGAATATCTGATGTGAATGAAGAGGAATGTGGGCAACCTTTGAAGAGTTCAGGAGCATGGGAAGATGGAAAGGTGCATGCATTTGGAGGGACAAGAGAAAGAAAGGAAGCTAAATCTGCATTTTTTTTTTTTTTTTTTTTTTTAGAGCTAGAAATCAATAGATGCTTTCGAACTATGGTGCTGGAGAGTCCCTTGGACAGCAAGGAGATCAAACCAGTCAATCCTAAAGAAAATCAACCCCGAATATACATTGGAAGGACTGATGCTGTAACTGAAGCTCCAATATTTTGTCCACCTGATGAGAAGAGCCAACTTATTGGAAGAGACCCTGATGCTGGGAAAGACTGAGGGCAGAAGGAAAGGGGGTGACAGAGGATAAGATGGTTGGATGGCATCATCGACTCAAGGGTCATGACTTTGAGCAAACTATGGGTGATAGTGAAAGATAAGGAAGCCTGGGGCACTGCATTGTATGGGGTTGCAAAGAGTTGAACACAACCTATGAACACAAGGTATGAATAAAAACTGAAAAACAACAAAACCCACCCCTCTCCCAAATCAAGAAACAGCAATACACATAGACTGTTGGATATAAGGTGATAATAACTAACAGACATCTAGGAAAGATGAACACTATTGCCTCTGGAGGGGAAACTGGAGGAGGTGACTGGGGGCTGTTCTTTGCCTTAACAAACCCTATAGCAGCCATTGAATCTTTAAACTGTGTACAGGTATAATCCTAACAAAAATTAAAACTTAAAAATAAAGTTTTCCCTGGATTTAGAGTAGCAACTGAAGAGAACAGGAAGGTGATCTCTGAAAGAACCTGAGCCTTTTCATGCTTTGACAATGAAATAAATAGCTATAATCAGACTGCTGCACTTTTGCACCACCTTAAAGTTTATTTGTTCATTTATTCAACAAATATTGACCAAGGTCCCACTGTGCAAAAGCTATTTCACATCCATTACCTCTGATGATTTGGCTTTAGAAATTAGATGGAAGTAGCATGGGCTCATGACTCCCTCTCTCACCAAGTTTACACAGAGGCCACCAACTGCCCTGGGAGGGAGAGAGTGGGTTCTGGTCCACTGATGCCAGGGGGTAGAAGAAGCAGAGGCAGGTCAGTCCCTCTGAGCCACAGTGGAAGCTCCTCTGGTGTGTCTAAAATGAGACATCTCACCACCCAAGGCTCAGTTTCCTTCCAAACTAATGCTTGCTCACAACATAAACTCATATTTGCTGTATTAATGGGATGCATGAGAGAACAGTGTGGGATGGGGAAATAGGTGTCTGTTCTCCTGTTGTGGACTATTTGTGAACTAGAAAAGGGATGTTGTTGAAGTTCCCTGATAAATAGAGAGGAATCTATATAGTCTAATGTTTGGTTCTATGAAACATGTCCTCCTTGAGCATGTTTTGCCCACTGTAAGTCACCAGAAATTCTCAACAGCCTGTCCACTCACAGGGAGCCCGCATCGCCTCCTCTAATTGGGAAGCCAGTTTGACTTTCTTGGCAATGTCCTCATCCNTCCCTGATAAATAGAGAGGAATCTATATAGCCTAATGTTTGGTTCTATGAAACATGTCCTCCTTGAGCATGTTTTGCCCACTGTAAGTCACCAGAAATTCTCAACAGCCTGTCCACTCACAGGGAGCCCGCATCGCCTCCTCTAATTGGGAAGCCAGTTTGACTTTCTTGGCAATGTTCTCATCCACAGGAGAAGTGTCTGAGCTTTTTGTGACTGAGACTGCCTTAAGATCAAGGTACTCAAAGGCGAAACCAATGACTCCTCATGCAAGGAACAGTCACCAGGCACTTGCCTACTCATCAGGATAGCTACTCTACCATGGAGGAAGAGAGGAAAAGAGGGAGAGAAGTAGGTTCAAAGTGAAGATGCTTAGGCAGTATCCCTCTACAGTCTGTTTAATATCACACTTGACTATCACTCACTCCTTTCATTACAGACTCCCCAAATCACAGCCAAGACAGAGGGGGACTAGTCAACACTGGGATTATTTGTTGCATTTGCCTTTTGTAAAAGCTACATTTCAGAGCCAAAAGATGAGCTAATATTCTTCTTCAATGTCAGTAGCAGAAAGCAAATAACTTAGGGCATGAGAACCAAGAATAAGAAGGGAGCTTAATGCTTCCAGAGAGAAGCAAATATTTGCACTTATTAATATCCTGAAACCCATGTTGCCATGGATAGTTCCTTCTCCTTTTATCCCCTGCCTTTTGTCTAACACAGTGATATATTGCCACTCTTTCAAAACCCTGACACAGATGACATTGAAGCAAATTATGTACNATAAAATGAGATCCAGATTCCCAAGGCCCAGAGTGGAAGGAGGGCGTTACCAGTGTACCATTCTCAGCTTGTTTCTGTCTCTAACCCAATGGATCTGTCCGAAAGCAGAGACTCTAGTGGGAGAGGGAAAAGGAAAGCCCAAACCAAGCAGAGAGAGCTTGTCAGAGAGGAGGCAGGACTGGAGCCAGAGCCAGCCCGCACCTGGGGTCGAGAAAGCAGAAATTTAAAGGAGGCCAGAGAAGCTAAGCTATGCACTTGTAGGAAGCAGAGGGGAAAGCCACAAGTGAGGGTAACAACAGGTTCATTGCCAAAGTGATCTGGAAAGTGTGAGAGGCTACCTTCTGCAGATTTTAGGATCTTCCCAAACAGGCACCTTTGGAAGGCCCAGGCTTCATCTCCCCATTCTGAGTCTTCTGTTACATCAATAAATCAGATGAGTTTTACGAATCCAGAGGAAGCATATGTTCCCACCAGGGCCAATCTCTTGTGGTCCAGCTCATGTCCTTCCAAATTTTCACATTTTGGAAGCAAAGTTGAGAGGATCCCATTATGAAACATCAGTTAGCAGGACTGCCAGGGTCCCTGCACAGACTGATGGTGGCCCTCCCCAACGTCTCCTAAGGGTCACTAATAGGAGTTTTCTCTGTCATTCCCAGTGCTTGGTTCCCTGGTATGTGGGTGGTCCAGGAAGTAGCCTCTCCCTGCTGAAGGCAGAATGAAGACCCTGCCACCAGGGTTCCAAAGCAGACATGGATCATGCTATGCCAAATATCAAAGACCCAGCAGCCAACTGCTCCCTAGCATCTATGCCCATCTCTCTGGCCAACCTCTTTAGAACCCAGGCTTTGACCCTTAGAGGCACAACCTGTGAGACCATCCAGTGAAAATCTTTATTTATAAAACTGTGAAACTGAGATTTAGAAAGGAGCTTTGGGACTTCCCTGGTGGTCCAGTGGTAAAAACTCCACCTTCCTTCCAATGCANCAACCTGTGAGACCATCCAGTGAAAATCTTTATTTATAAAACTGTGAAACTGAGATTTAGAAAGGAGCTTTGGGACTTCCCTGGTGGTCCAATGGTAAAAACTCCACCGTCCTTCCAATGCATGGGGTGGAAGTTCAGTCCCTGGTTGGAGAATTAAGATTCTGCCATGCCACACAGTGTGGCCAAAAAATACAAAATAAAAAAAATTTTTTTCAAAAGAAGACAAAGAAACCCTTCCTCTGTCTCCTGTAAAAGAGGGTCAGAAGTTAATTTTTAAAAAAGAAAGAAAGAAAGGAGCTGTGATTGCCTTGGCACACATCAAATCCATGGGCAAGCTGAGACTGGGACCCAAGGCTCCTGATTCCTGTGTGTGTGCTTAGTCACTCAGTCATGTCCATTTCTTTGCTACATTATGGACTGTAGTGTAGCCCTCCAGTCTCCTCCATCCACAGAATTTTTCTGGCAAGAAGTACTGGAGTGGGTTGCTACTCCAGGGGAACTTCCTGACTCAGGGATCAAACTCATGTCCTTTGCATCTCCTGCACTGGCAGACAGATTCTTTACCGCTGTGCTATCTGGGAAGTCTGGTCCCAGTTTTTCTTTCTTTCCAGCACTTCTGGACTCTGCATTAAGTCTCCTCAGACTGGCTTTCCCCTGGGCAAAGCATGAGATTAACTATCAAAAGACCTGATTTAGTGCCCGGCACCTCCTCTCACCAGCTGTGTGATGTAAGCAACTCATGTAAGCTTTTTGATCTGCATCAAGAATAACTGCAAAGTGGGGCAACGCTAAAGGCTATCCGTCATGAAGTCATCTGGAGGGCTCAGTCAAAAACGTATTAAAAAGCTCTATTTTCAAAAGTTATATACATGTAATTATTCTTATTTTCTTTCCCATTTTTCAGTGTTTTCCAAATTATCTACAATATTAATTTTAAAAGAAAGATTATACAGAACTTTTAAAGAAATGGTACCTTTTACCTATCGAATCGACAAAGCTATCATTTCTTACTCCAGCACTAAAGGGTACACAGAGATTAGCACTGTCAGGCACGGGTAGTGGGAGTATGAATTAGAACTAACTTTCTGAAAAATTATTTGGCAGCAGGCATCAAGAGGCTTAAAAATAGTCTATATCTCTTGTCCCAGTAAATCCACTTCTCAGAAACTATGTAAAAAATTATTAGCTCTGCAGTTAAGAATAATAAAGCAGTTTGTAGCAGAATTTTACTTAACTATTCCTGAAAACTAGAAACAAATTAAATGTTGTACAATAAAAAATGGTTAAATAGCTTACAGTGCTCCTTACAATAAAATGTCATAAGGTCCCTTAAAATCAACTTTTCAAAGGATACTTAATGAACTGAGCAAATATTTGTTGTATAACATAAAGTAAATCAAATAGAATATTACACTGAATTAGTAATAAAATTCTATTTTTTAAACACAGATAGACTCACAGAGAAAGAAAAACTCATAAAAACATTAACCACATTCCCTCTGGATGATGGGATATAAATATTCTTTATAATTTTTTCTGCATTTTAAAATTAATTACAATGATCTTACTTTCTTTTACCACCTGAAAATGCTGTTACAAATAAAAACATAAATATTTAAAGTTGTAGGTTTTTACATTCCACTTTGTCGCCGTGGTAGCAATTACTTACACATACCTATATCAAACCCCCTCTCATTAGTGGTTCGAAGCTTTTATTAGCTTTACGTTTCTTTAACTGGTTTTTGTGCTGTCTGCTGCTTCTTTTCAATCTTAAATTCCCCATCTTACATTTTTGCTGTGATTCATTTTCACGTAATTGGGGGGGGGCTGCGGGATTGAGTCATTTTACAGAAAGAGTACTTGGGTGATACCTTTCCTTAGCCTTTGGAGATCAGAAAATGTTGTCATTGATTGATGACAACGTGGCTAGGTGTCTTGGTTCATTCAGGCTGCTGCAACAAAATACCATAGACTAGGCGGCTTATAAACAACAGAAATTTTATTTCTCACAGTTCTAGAGGCTGGGAGCCCAAGATTCCATGTCTAGTGAGGGCTTACTTCTTTGTTCATATAACCTCACATGGTGCATGGCAGAAGGCAACTTCCTGGAGTCTCCTTGAAATTATTTGCTAAGTTGTGTCCAACTCTTTGTGACACCGTGGACTGTAACCCACCAAGCTCCTCTGTCCATGGGATTGGGTCCCAACTGGAGTGGGTTGCCATTTCCTTCTCCAGGGGATTTTCCCAACCCAGGGATCAAACCCAGGTCTCCTGCATTGCAGGAAAATTCTTTATCATCTGAGCCACCAGGGATTTAAGGGCACTGATCACATTCCTGAGAGCTTCATTCTCATGACCTAAGTACCATCCAAAGGCCCTACCTCCAAATAATACCACCACATTGGGCATTAGGTCTCAGAATATGAATTGGGGGTGGGGGATGCACAAACATTCAATTTATAGCATTAGGTAAGAGTTTTCTATTTCTATAGACATTTGTACAACTGACTTCTCAGATTTATTATTTCAGAGAAGAAATCTAACATTAGTTAGATTCCTCTAAAATTATCCTTAGTTTTTCAGCTTATTTGCTTCTGGGACTCCTACATCCTTGAAATTGAATTATACTATGACTCTAGTGAACCTGGAAACCAAGTGCCAGGAATCAGAGCAACAACCAAAGCCCAGATCAGATGAGCAGGATTTCACTGAAGGTTTCTCCACTGTACAATCATCTACATTCCACTCAGAGTTCAGACTCACCTCTTTACCACCTCTTCACTTCTTTCGTTGCAATAAATACAATTGCAGACAAAACCTTATTTCTTGGTCTCTTGATTTCTGCAGGATGAACCCCCAGAAATGAAACTATTGCATCACGAGCACGTTTCCCACCCCCTTCAGTAAATACCTTTAACAATTATTTCTATGAGTAATACGAGAAAGTCCTTTCCCCAACAAAAACCTCTATGAATTATTACCCCTGTGTAATTTTTCCCAGCAAGGTGTGAGAGGTCTTATCTCATTGTCCTGCTGATTTGTACTTCCCTAACATCTTTCACATTGCATCTGGATTTCCCCTTGGATGAATTGTCTATTTACATCCTTTGTTTATTGTCCAACTGGGATGTTTTTCTTTATCAGTTTGTAGAGGTGTTTAAATATTTTGAACATTAATCTGTTTTATAGGTTGCAACTTTTTCCCAGTCTATCATTTGTCAAGTAGATATGACTATCTTTCCATTATACTATCTACATTTATTGTCTTGGTTTAAATATCTCCCAAGCCACCAAGTCATAAATGCACTCTCTTAAATTTTGCTCTTGTATTATTTTGTCCATATTTTACATTTAAATGCTTGACCCATCTGAAAGTTATTTTAATATGTAGAGTTCTCTTCCATTTTGTTTTGAATGGATAGGGTCAGTTGGAGAACATGATACAATACTCAAGCCAATCTTTTTCTTCCCACCAGGGCTGGTGTCATAGATGTGTTTTTTACTTATGCGGTCATATGGGGCCTCACACTCATGGTCTTATATGTCTGGTTTAATGCTCTGACCTTGAAATTCTTAATAATTTGATCTTTCAGTTTGTGTTTTATAAGTGAATTCCAGTGGCACACTGAGTAGGGAACTTGGATCCTCAGCACAGTTCCATCCCTCTCTGCTTCTCTGCCTCCTTGGGATGGTTCTGGGCCTCCAATTTGCCCAGTACCTGGTGCCCTGGCCCTGCTCAGCTTCCCCTTTGCTACCCCTGCTCTTCTTCAAATCTTTTCAGACACACAAGGTCTCAAAAAATTTAGCTATCTGCACCTTTTCTGAAAAAGAAACTGGGAGGTATACTCCAGCAAAACAAGATAAAGGAAAATAGTGAGTTCTAGAAATAAAGACCCAGCATGGTAATGAGAAAGAGGAATTCAATAAAGACTCAGCTGGTCCTGAAGCTACACAACAATTCGTCCAAACCACATCAAGAGTACAGAAGAGGTAGCAAGGGAAAGAAAGGAAACTGCTAGATTCCCTTGTGCTTGCTTGACCTTACTCTGAAGAGTTTTATACCTCTGTGGAAGAGATGGGGCAAATGGGGAAAATGTTCACCAAAAAATCCCTGGAAACTGAAAAAATAAGACAAATTATTAACTCCAAGGAAAACTAAATGCCTTGAAAGTAAATGCATTCATAGGTTACCTATTGGCTGCCTGTGGTATAATTATATGGTCATAAGCAGGTAAATATTGAATGTTGATCTAACTAAGAATTATGGTGTGGTAGCTCTTTGGAGAGAATGTTGGAGAGAAGTTTGGGTGGGACGAAGAAAAGGAATATAAGAACTGGAAGATTACTTCATCTCCCATTGTGGGAAGTTAATAGGGGATGTCTAAAATTGAAAGCATGACAAAGACATGACAGAATAAGCCTGTTATTTAAAAATGAGGATAAAAGTGCCTGTAGAAACAGCTAGAGTTAAATGTGTCTCTGGGAAGCAGAAATCAGGCCTGGATTTCTGGGAGCAGGCATAAAGTGGTTGCTTTTCTTTAAAATCTGTATAGTATTCTTTGCCTTTTTAAACTATATAGTGATATTGCTTTCTTAAAATAAAAATTAAAAATTTTTTAAAGTCAGTTCAGTTCAGTTCAATCACTCAGTCGTGTCCAACTCTTTGCGACTCCATGAATTGCAGCACGCCAGGCCTCCCTAAAGTAATAGGCATGTAAACCCAGGATGTGGCTCCCTTCACATAAATGAGAGCAGCTCCAGTCATTCATGGAAGGCTTTTAATGTCCAGATCAATCTCTATCTAGTTTGAATGCCAGCACTTAGGTGTTGATCAGTTTTACTGATTAGCTTTATTTACTTCAATTCTGTGAAACTATTCAAGAACTGGGCTTCCCGTGTGGCTCAGCTGGGGTTGGGAAGATCCCCTGGAAAAGGGAAAGACTACCCACTGCAGTATTCTGGCCTAAACAATTTCATGGACTGTATAGTCCATGGGGTCACAAAGAGTTGGATGTGACTGAGCAAGTTTCACTTCACCTCACTTCATCCAAGAACTGCATGACCCAAAGATGGTTAATCATTAATTTCAGCATTTTAAAAATTACTCAATCATTTTTCATGTAATTTTCATAACAGTCTCTTATCTGCTTCTTAGTCTTTAAGTTCCCACACCTGTTATCAGCTTTTCCATTTCTTTCAACTCCTATTTTCTTTAAATCCTGGGAATGCTTTTCAAATTCAACCTCTGCTACAAAGGCAGAACTTGCCTCTCAGCTTTCAGCACTTGACCCATTTTTCATAAATGGCCTAGGACATTTTAACACCAAGAGGGAGAGAAAGATCAAGGTTCTTCCTTAAAGAAGAATAAAGAAAACCAGGATTACAGAGAGCAATTATTGATAGTAATTGAAACTTAGCATGAGAGTCTCTATGGTGTACTTAACATAGTTATATTTATTTCTGAATTATCATTTCATGTATGTTTAGTAACAATTCAATTATTTTAATATAGGATTTTGATGGGAGAAGAATAGTGTCTAGACCAATGCCTCTCAATCACCTGGGAAGCTTTTAAAAGTACTAATACCAGAGATACCAATGTGCTACTGGAGATCAATGGAGAAATAACTCCAGAAAAAACGAAGGGATGAAGCCAAAGCAAAAATAGTACCCAGCTGTGGCTGTGACTGGTGATAAAAGCAAGATCAAATGATGTAAAGAGCAATATTGCA
>SJYW01012346.1:0-16797 GCA_006410735.1 Raphicerus campestris | reverse complement strand
GAAATTCAAATTACAATAAGTAAAATAGTAATTTGAATTTCATTATTTTTAACTGAATTCAGCACTCATCATCAGTACTTATATATTTCAGTAATTCAGTTGGGCTGACTTTGGAATTCACCAAGTTTCTAAGGATTGTCTTTGTTGTTGGATCTTCTGAGTCCTTACCTACTTGAAAACTTTAGAAAATATTACGTATGAATGGAAAGTTGCCTAAGTATGTAGAGTTTCTGGGTCACAGCCTTTTCCCTTCTAATTTTTTAGAATCTGCTCCTTTTTTACTGCACTGCCTTTGCAGTGCGCACTGTGAGCTGCCTTCCTAGCATCCATTGCTATCTCTTCTCTGACCCTGATCCTGATCATTTATCTCATCCTTCTTTTCTCTTTCCTCCTAGCCAAATGGCTGAGGGGATGTTGAGCTTATCCTGAGCTCCATATTCATCTATAAGAATCATACTGCTATCACTGGGAATTGGTTCAGAATTCAGCATGGGAATCAATTCTTAAAATTCAGAAGTGGAATTTACTGGAGACTCTTGGGGAAGATATTTTTACTCCTAAGATAGATTGCCAATAAGAGATAGTCTTTTAGATTCCTCTGAATATCATCTTGTCTGTATATCCATTGACAGCCAGCCATTTTGCATGTAAATCAATAATCAAGGCAACATTGACAACAGCAAAGAAGATTTGAAATTATGTGGGTCTTCAATGAGATGAGTGAATTAATGAATGAGCTAACTCATCTATGGACTTTCTATCACTTTACATATGTATTATTTATTCTTTATAACTTGTTAAGTCATGACTTCTGTAATTTGCAAGGAAAAATTATCAAAACTAATACAGTCTTGTGCTATGCTCAGTTGCTAAGTCAGGTCCAACTCTGTGTGGCCCCATAGACTGTAGCCTGCCAAGCTCCTCTGTCCATGGGATTCTCCAGGCAAGAATACTGGNACATTTTCTCTTGTCAACTGTAGTACCTTCTGGAGTTTTTCAGTTTATTTTGTAAGGTCCCTTTAGGAGTTTTAATATGAAATCGGATTTTACAATAAGTAAAATAGTAATTTGAATTTCATTATTTTTAACTGAATTCAGCACTCATCATCAGTACTTATATATTTCAGTAATTCAGTTGGGCTGACTTTGGAATTCACCAAGTTTCTAAGGATTGTCTTTGTTGTTGGATCTTCTGAGTCCTTACCTACTTGAAAACTTTAGAAAATATTACGTATGAATGGAAAGTTGCCTAAGTATGTAGAGTTTCTGGGTCACAGCCTTTTCCCTTCTAATTTTTTAGAATCTGCTCCTTTTTTACTGCACTGCCTTTGCAGTGCGCACTGTGAGCTGCCTTCCTAGCATCCATTGCTATCTCTTCTCTGACCCTGATCCTGATCATTTATCTCATCCTTCTTTTCTCTTTCCTCCTAGCCAAATGGCTGAGGGGATGTTGAGCTTATCCTGAGCTCCATATTCATCTATAAGAATCATACTGCTATCACTGGGAATTGGTTCAGAATTCAGCATGGGAATCAATTCTTAAAATTCAGAAGTGGAATTTACTGGAGACTCTTGGGGAAGATATTTTTACTCCTAAGATAGATTGCCAATAAGAGATAGTCTTTTAGATTCCTCTGAATATCATCTTGTCTGTATATCCATTGACAGCCAGCCATTTTGCATGTAAATCAATAATCAAGGCAACATTGACAACAGCAAAGAAGATTTGAAATTATGTGGGTCTTCAATGAGATGAGTGAATTAATGAATGAGCTAACTCATCTATGGACTTTCTATCACTTTACATATGTATTATTTATTCTTTATAACTTGTTAAGTCATGACTTCTGTAATTTGCAAGGAAAAATTATCAAAACTAATACAGTCTTGTGCTATGCTCAGTTGCTAAGTCAGGTCCAACTCTGTGTGGCCCCATAGACTGTAGCCTGCCAAGCTCCTCTGTCCATGGGATTCTCCAGGCAAGAATACTGGGGTGGATTGCCATTTCCTTCTCCAGGGGATTGTACTGACCCAGGAATGGAACTGGTATCTCCTGTGGCTCCTGCACTGGCAGGCAGATTCTCTACCACTGAGCCACTTGGGAAGTCCTATAATACAATCTTTCTTATCTTTTTTACCCCATGGGTATGGCTGTCAAGGACAGTCATAAGTGCTTGTATGTGGAGATATGTGGGCCTGAGTATGAGGAAAATGTGTTCAGATTTTTCTCCTCAAGGGAAAGTTAATCAGAACTGTCTGCCATCTTGAAGCTGCCCAGCAGGGAAGAAGGGACTGTCTCAGCAAACACATGTATAAAAATAACCCTCCAAGTCCCTCATGGGACAGATACAGTAACTTCCCACCTTTTCCTGCTCCTAACACCTCTAGAAATATTAGATAAGCACAGTCATTAATTATTCCAGAAATAACCGAGGCAGCACTTGCCACCATAACAGTTGATGCTACCATTGCCCACTTAGTTTTAATTATTTTTCAAGGAAATAGTTGCATCAGTCCTGGATGTTCATTGGAAGGACTGATGTTGAAGCTGAAACTCCAGTACTTTGGCCACCTGATGCAAAGAGCTGACTCATTTGAAAAGACTCTGATGCTGGGAAAGATTGAGGGCAGGAGGAGAAGGGGACGACAGAGGACGAGATGGTTGGATGGCATCACTGACTCGATGGATGTGAGTTTGGGTGGACTCCGGGAGTTGGTCATGGACAGGGAGGCATGGATTCAGAAAGAGTCAGACACGACTGAGCGACTGAACTGAACTGAACTAATCAATACAGAGCCATTCCACTGAGTGCTCAGTGGTGGGTTGAGTGAGGAAATGGTACACTGTTCTGCCCTCAGGGAGCTCTTGAGGTGGTCGGGAGGAGTAGGGAGAATGTGTTGTGTTATGGATTAATTTAGGGAAACCACCTGAGAGCAAATCTGTCCTCTGTCCTGAGGGGCTGAGTCAGAGCAGGAGCTGGGCCTTTTCATCTGGGTAGGAGGATGAAAGGTGGGGGCAGAGCCTGGGTTTGCAGCCAGGCACTTTACTTCTTAGCCATAACCTTGAACAAGGTCATATATCTTGTCTCTATTTCCCAATTCTAGGATATTGGTCAGGAATTTGGAAACGTTATACTGTGGAAGCAGTGGGAATATTGGGAAGAAGAAACCATGGCCCAGGGAGGTACAATGACTGCCTGAGGCCACCCAGTGGTCATTGGCACGTGGGTCCCTCAAGGGTCCCAACCCAGGCTTGTTGGCTCCTTGCCTCCCAAGGCCTTCTGTGGTTCCCTCCTTTTCCAGGTCATTTGCAGGGACCAGATGTGCTTGATGGCTGCTCTCTTCCGACAGTCCTAGAAACAGGCCTGGCACATGCCCAGCTGACTGGGGTGTCCCATAAGGCTCTTTCCTCTCCAGCTCTTTGTGCTGAACTTAGTCACTCAGTCATGTCTGACCCTTTGCAACCTCATGGACTCTAGCCTGCCAGGCTTCTCTGGCCATGGGGATTCTCCAGGCAAGAATATTGGAGTGGGTTGCCGTGCCCTCCTCCAGGGGATCTTCCAAGGATCAGACCCAGGTCTCCCACATTGCAGCTGGATTCTTTACTGTCTGAGCCACCAGGAAAACCCTCCAGCTCTTCAGTTTTGTTAAATATTCTCTGCTTTTCAGAATTCTCAGGTCAGGCCCAGGTGTTGGCTTACCAGCAAAGTAAAGAGACAGGACAAGATGAGCTCCAACCTGGGGAATGGAAGGGATTCTCTTTTTATCCAGGAGCCCTGTCTGAATCCTGTGGATTTCTGATCTACAGTCTTTCTTGTCTTCAATGAAACAGACATAATTCAAGGGTGAGCCTGACATTTCCCATTGCTTTTCTAAAAGTATGATCACAGAATTTGTTCCTTATCCTTCAGTTGTGAACATTTTCACAGAGTATAGTTTTATTTTGATCTCTGTTAATTATTCTTGAAACACGAAACATGCTGATTGTTTTAAAATATGGACTTAAGTCTCCCTTTATTTCAGCATGGTTATCCTCTACTCTATTAGAATTTATTTATGGTCTTTTCTTCACTTTGGGGAATGTTGCATGCTTGCTCTGCATTGTCCTGTTGTTCATGTTTGCCATGTTTTCTCACTTTAGATTTGCTCTTTATGTTTTTGATTTTTATTAAGTCTGTTTTTCAAATTCTTTATACTAATCATTTTTTGTTTTGATTTTTAAATTTATTTTTATTTGAAGAATAATTACTTTACAATATTGTGTTGCTTTCTGACATATACTAGTCACTTTCAATGAATCTTCATATTAGTTATTATGCCCTCTATATAAAGTAGATACTTATATGAGAACCATTTATGGAAATTAAATTAAGGAATTAGTAGATCAAATGATTTTTCCAAAGGATATGTATTTGATTAGATATACAAGATTCAGAATCAAATCTGGGCATTAATCTAGCATCTTAAATAGTTAGAATATGAAAAGCAGTTAAGTGTAAGAGAGTAGATTCTAAAATCATACTGCCAGAATCAAATCGTAATCTTAATATAAAATATATTTTATGATGCATGATGTAATTCATACCAAAATATACCCTAATGTAATGCTCCCCCTGGCAAACATGTACCAAATGGGAAGCTGGTGGATAAGGATATTTCTTGAATATCTGCTTCCGACAGTGGCCGATTTTTGAATTATAATGACCAGCCTGGCTCACTGTCTTTACTTCTCCCCAGCTTCTTGGACTGATTGCCTCATATTTAGCCTTACTTCTCTCTAGTCTCTACCGCTAACCTGATAACTACCATCATTTGGTGAAAACCTCAATTATTCTGGAGTTAAATGTCCGTGGGTTCAAATCCTAACTCAAATACTTTGTAGTAATGATCTTGGATAAGTCATTTGCCTCGTTGAGCCTCAGTTCTCTGACCTGTTTTAGCAGATGCTATCTGCTACATATACCCTGAGTGCCAGATCATGTGCATGTCTTGCCTGTTTTAAGTGTCTAGAACTTTGACCTGAAGGCTTTGTTAGACTAGCAAAGCATGTTTGATCTGTGAGTGAAACAGGCCAGAAGTATTTGGTTGTTGATGTTTCTGGAAATAGACTTGAAAAAAGAGGGAATGCAAGTTGGAAATTAAGACCTGGCTTCCTATTCCTTGGGTAAAGTGCCTACAAGGCATGTTCACAGTGAGGTGAAGTTTACTCCATTATAATGATGACCTGCTTGTTAACATCATTTTTTAGTGGTGTCCTTCCCTATTTGACTTCTCTGCTCTCCAGCTGGTTATTGGGTAGGATCACATCCCAAATAAACTATTTACACTGGAACCCTTTTTTGAAGTTCAAATTCTGGAGGAATGCAAACTGAGACACCTGTAACTAAGAATAGTACTAATAATTACAACATAATTAATTGAACATTTAAAAGTGCATGAGAATGTGTAGTGAGGCCTTTTTAAGCATTCTCATGAGCCAATTAAGAAGTCTATTATTATCCTAATGTAACAGATGGTATAAGTGAATTACAGAAGGAAGGAACTTGTCAAATCACCAGACTTGCACTAAAATGAACCAGAATTCTCATTCCAGAGCCTTGGACTCCGCAGTCATTACGTTATATTTTCAGCTGTTATAGTGAAAACAAACAGGAGTCTAGGATGGAGGGGTTAGCAAAACAAGGCCCTTATAAACCTTTTATTTTTTTTTCCATAAAAAAAAAGGAGAACATTTGAATTTGGGGAAGGTAGGTGCCGTGATGGGGCTGAGATTAGGATCCTATTTCTTCTGTTGGAAGATCACATGAGGGAGGCAAGAGGAGACTAGTTAGAGGCTTTTGGAATAATTTTAGGAATTGTTAACTTTATATGGAAATGGCATTGGAAAGCAATAGATGAGTTTCAGAGACATAGAGAAGACAGTATTCAGTTCAGTCAGTTCAGTCACTCAGTCATGTCCAACTCGTTGCGACTCCATGAACTGCAGCATGCCAGGCCTCCCTGTCCATCACCAACTCCCAGAGTCCACCGAAACCCATGTGCGTTGAGTTGGTGATACCATCCAACCATCTCATCCTCTGTCGTACCCTTCTCTTCCTGCCCTCAATCTTTCCCAGCATCAGGGTCAGCTCTTTGCATCAGGTGGCCAAAGTATTGGAGTTTCAGCTTCAGCATCAGTCCTTCCAATGAACACCCAGTACTAGTTTCCTTTAGGATGGACTAGTTGGATCTCCTTGCAGTCCAAGGGACTCTCAAGAGTCTTCTCCAATACCACAGTTCAAAAGCATCGATTCTTCTGCGCTCAGCTTTCTTTATAGTCCAACTCTCACATCCCTACATGACCACTGGAAAAACCATAGCTTTAACTAGATGGACCTTTGCTGACAAAGTAATGTCTCTGGTTTTTAACATGTTGTCTAGGTTGGTCATAACTTTCCTTCCAAGGAGTAAGCGTCTTTTAATTTCATGGCTGCAGTCACCATCTGCAGTGACTTTGGAGCCCAGAAAAATAAAGTCAGCCACTGTTTCCACTGTTTCCCCATCTGTTTGCCATAAAGTGATGACAAGTAGTGGTGAGCAGAACGAGGCCTCAGAACCTTTCAGGCCTCTGACTTGAAGTGACCAGGCACTAAAAGTTACATTTACTGATATATAGAGAACAGGGGGAAAAAACTACTTTAGGAGAGGATATAGGTTTTCTTACAAAGTTCAGGTAAATGATCAGTTACAGTGTGGAATAAAATGCATTAAAATAGGGTAAATGCAGGTGTGCTGCAGATACATTTGGCATCTGACTAAATTCTGGGCCATGATCAGTGAAGGAAGAGATACCTAAGCTCAGAAATGAATGATAAGGAGATGCTATCTACATCCATCCATAGCATACATATATCTGAACTACATTTACTATTCTCAGGACCTGGGTTTTCCTGCTGTGAGGGAAGTCTTTAAATGTCCCTGCGGATACCTAGTGACTATACCTGGATATGGTTAAGATGATAGACCAGGGTAACTGCATCATGCCCACCACAGGATCAGTTTCAGTCATGGGCAACCCTAGAAAGAAAGAACTACTTTTCAAAATTCACACCTCAGAAGTCATTATCATTCAATTCTTAGGCAATATGTTTATTATACTCGTGTGACTGATAGAGTAATAGTAAGTAAGTAAGTAAGTAAAGTCGCTCAGTCATGTCCGACTCTTTGCGACCCCGTGAACTGTAGCCCACCAGGCTCCTCCATCCATGGGGTCCTCCAGGCAAGAATACTGGAGTGGGTTGCCATTGCCTTCTCCAGGGGATCTTCCCGACCCAGGGATCGAACCCAGATCTCCTGCATTGCAGGCAAACGCTTTAACCTCTGAGCCACCAGGGAAGTCCCCCCAAAGATACCTTAATACCTGGTGCCTCTGAATCTGGTACCTTAAATGGTAAGAAAAAAAAAAGACATTGAAAAATGTGATTGGGAATTTTGAGGTTATCATGTGGCTCAATCTCACCAATAGTATTATTTAAAAAGGGAAGCAGGTGAAACAGAGTCAGACAGTTTGGTCAAAACTGCACTGCAGATGAAACAGGTGAAACAGAGTCAGATAGTGTAGTCAGAAACACACTGCTGGTTTTGAAGATGGAGGAAGGGGCCACAAGTCAAGTAAGTTTTCCCCTAGAGTTTCTAGAAGGTGTGCAGGCCCACTGACACTTTGATTTTAACCCAGGGAAACTCATTTCAGACTTCTGACTTTCAAAACTATAAAAAGTAAATCTGTATTGTTTCATCCCGCTAAATTTTTGATGTTTGTTCCAGCAACAATAGTAAACTAATACCAGTAGTAAACTGTATTATCGTTTATGGCAGACATCAGTATAGTTCAGTTATTTTGGAAGAAAAGTCATTCTGTCTGCATTGATGCGTCCTGTCTTTGGGAGGCAATCAACCATATATTATCAGCAACCTTTAATCCACATAGTTTTTTTTTTAATGTTTTCAATTTATTTTTTGGATGAAGGAACTAAGTCATGCTGTAATAAAATGTAATAAAGTACCCAGTGAAGATACACAAGAGTATCTGCCGGCCTTAGAGCTACAATGGTAGCCACTCATATTTAAATTAATTAAAACTAAATAAAATTAAAGCTTCAGCTTCCCAGATGCACTAGCTACATTTCACGGGCTCATTAGCTATGGGTGGACAGTGAATACCATATTGGAAAGCACATACTATAGACTATTTCCATCCTTGTGTTACTTTTGAACTTTGTTTAACTTCAGACTTAAAATTTCTAACAAGTTTCCTCTTGCAGAATTGATACTAAAATTTTGAAAATGACAACACATTTACACTGCTTATTTCATTTTGTAAAATTTGGAAAAGCCTAAAAAAATCAGAGTATAAATTGTAGTGACGTTTTACTTTAGCAAAAAAAAAAAAAAAGATATCTAGAAAGTCAGAAGTATAACACTTAAGAGTAGAAAAGCAGTTTTGAAAAATTCAAAACAGAAATGAGAAAAGAAGAATCCAGTAAGAATCAAAAGCCCTGACTAGAAGCAGTCATTGTAAATTAAAGAACAAGAATAAACTCCCACAAGTGTGTGGACACATAGTCACACACACAGCTTTCCCTCCCTCCTTGGAGAAGAGGGCAGAGGATCATTAGAAAGCATATAAACAACTGTGAATTCTATTGCAAAGAGAAATCATTAGTTCAGCTTGCTCTGAAAAGATAGAAAAATCTACCTGTAATTAGTTAAGTGAAACCAGGATCTCAAGATATAAAAGAATAAATGCTGACTCCTGAAATTATGCCCCCAGGCTGTAAACATGATACAGTGCTAGTTTTTTTTTTTAATTGGAGGATAATTGCTTTACAACGTTGTGTTGGTTTCTGCCATTCAGTGTGAATCAGCTGTAAGTATACATATATCCCTTCCCTGGGTTTCCCTGGTGACTCAGACGGTGGAGAATCCACCTGCAATGTAGGAGACCTGGGTTCCATCTCTGGGTTGGAAAGATCCCCCAGAGAAGGAAATGGCAACCCACTCCAGTATTCTTGCCTGGAGAATCCCATGCACAGAGGAGCCTGGTCCATGGGATCACAAAGAGTAAGACACAACTGAATGACTTAACACTGTTCACTTTTCATCCCCTCCCTCCTGAGTCTCCCTCTCACCCCTACTCCCAGTCCCACCCCGCGTGGTCAACACACAGCTCCAAGCTGAGCTCCTTGTGCTGTACACCAATGCTAGTGTTTTTACACACAGAATTGATATTGAAGCTAAGTAGAGAGGACTCCCATAATAATGAAGGGGATGTGGGCAGAGCTAATTCTAGACTTACAGGTTAGGTTTTTAGTAACACAGATAGTAAACAAGAGCATGCATTTCAATAAGAGGAAAACCTTTTTACCAAACGTTTGAGAGGATGTAAAGGAGGCGTACAAAAATGCTTCAGGATGTCAGCAAAGGTGTAAGATGATTACAGCGTCTTAAGAAGGAAACGGGGTTTCGTATTTGAGAGAGAGGATGCATAAAGTTGTACTGAGGCAGGGAAGGGAGAGAACTTTTGTGAGGGAGAAGATGAAGACTTGGAATCACTAAGACGGAAATGCTAAAAAGGACACTGAAAGACATAGTGCAGAAGCAGCCTGCCGCATGTACCGCATAGTTAAGCTTCGAAGGTTTTCCAGAGCAACAAACAACCTAACTGCTTCCTTTGATAACTCACCTAGTTGCCCAAGGGCTGGATGCCCCAGCTAGGGATAGCTGCTAGGAAACCAGCAGATGGCTCAAGAATAAGAAAACAGAATTTGCTGTTTCAAAAGTTGGCAGCTTACTCTTCTTTCCTCTTTTTAGTGTTTAAGTCCTGTTTCTGCCTTTCATAGATGAAATGAAAGTATGCATTATTCTTGCTTGTATGCAAGTAAAATATGAAGCTAATAATCGCATTTATATTTGGTTGTTCTTGAAGAAGAAGACTGAGGTGAGATGTAGAGTCCAGAGGGAAGCCTTGGCTGAGCAGGCCTGGGTTAAAAGCAGGGCACTCTTCAGGTCCCTTAAAGAGATGCTTATAATCCTGTTTACTCACTGAGCCTCGTAGAACAGGCCTTCACCTCTTCAATTTCTTATTAAACTCAAAATGAGCAGAGAGTTTATGTGGAAGCGGGGACTATACAACTTCATAATCCTGAAAGGATCAAGTCAGGATTTACCTGCACATGGAAACAGCTCCACACTGCTTTTTAAAGATAAACTTTTTGCTTCATAACAGCTTTAGATTTAATAAAACTTGCAGATTTCCTGTATACCGTACATCCAATCTCTCCTATTACATCTTAGATGACATTAGTATTGTGTATTTGTTACAACTAATTAACCAGTGTTGATACATTATTATTAGCTAAAGTCCATAATCTTTCAGATTTCCTTAGTTTTCACCCAATACTGTTTTTTGGTCTGTTTGTGTTTTTTCATTGCTCTTGTTCTAGGGTGCCATGTTACATTTTGTCATCATGTCTTTTTAGGCTCTCTGGCTGTGATAGTTGATCTGACAGTCCTAATTTTTAAATCACTTTCACAGTTGGAAGATTACTGGTCAGATATTTTGTAGCATTTCACTCGATCAGGATTTGTGGATTTGTGTGATGCATTTCTCACAATTAGACTTGAGTAATATGTTTGGAGGAGGAAGTCCATAAAGATGCCATTTTCTTTGTGTCATCATGCCTTATCACTGTTGATGTTAACCTTGATTGCACCAGTTAGTGTCTGTTAGGTTTTCTGCACTGGGTAATTACTCTTTTCCTCCTCTTTCCATAAAATGCACTAAATTTTTGGAAAGAACCCATTATGCCCACCCCACACCTAAGGGGTGGGTTCAGTTCAGTTCGGTTCAGTTCAGTTCGGTTCAGTTCAGTTCATTTCAGTCGCTCAGTCGTGTCCAACTCTTTAACCCATGAATCGCAGCACGCCAGGCCTCCCTGTCCATCACCATCTCCCAGAGTTCACTCAAACTCACGTCCATCAAGTCAGTGATGCCATCCAGCCTGTGGACATTTCATCCTGTGTCATCCCCTCTTCCTCCTGTCCCCAATCCCTCCCAGCAGACTTTTCCACTGAGTTAACTCTCCGCATGAGGTGGCCAAAGGACTGGAGTTCCAGCTTTAGCATCATTCCCTCCAAAGAACAGCCAGGGCTGATCTCCTTCAGGATGGACTGGTTGGATCTCCTTGCAGTCCAAAGGACTCTCAAGAGTCTTCTCCAACACCACAGTTCAAAAGCATCAATTCTTTAGCGCTCAGCTTTCTTCACAGTCCAACTCTCACATCCATACATGACCACTGGAAAAACCATAGCCTTGACTAGCCAGACCTTTGTTGGCAAAGTAATGTCTCTGCTTTTCGATATGCTATCTAGGTTGGTCATAACTTTTCTTCCAAGGAGTTAAGTTCTATTTCATTGGGGGCAAAGTATCTACATAAATTATTTGAAATTCTTCTTCATGGGCCATTTGTCTACTTCTCCCATTTAATTATTGATCATTTATTTATAAATGTGTGAGCTCATGGGTGTTTCTTTTCTGTTTGGCATTATGATGTGATACCTTTTTATTTTGTTACTCAAATTTTTCCATTTTTGGCCATTGGGAGGTCTCTCAGATGGATCCTGTACCCCACTGACATACCTTCATAGATTCTAGCATTGCAAAATGTTCCAGGCTTGTCTTGCATATTCCCTGCCTCAGTCCTAGAACAAGCCATTTCTGAAAGGAGCCCCAGTTCCTTTTCTTGGAAGAAAAGGTTTAGAAACCAAGACTCCAACACTGGGTAAACCTGTTGCTACTGGGGTGTCATTGTTTAGGCCTCTCAGCTGANAGTTAGTGTCTGTTAGGTTTTCTGCACTGGGTAATTACTCTTTTCCTCCTCTTTCCATAAAATGCACTAAATTTTTGGAAAGAACCCATTATGCCCACCCCACACCTAAGGGGTGGGTTCAGTTCAGTTCGGTTCAGTTCAGTTCGGTTCAGTTCAGTTCATTTCAGTCGCTCAGTCGTGTCCAACTCTTTAACCCATGAATCGCAGCACGCCAGGCCTCCCTGTCCATCACCATCTCCCAGAGTTCACTCAAACTCACGTCCATCAAGTCAGTGATGCCATCCAGCCTGTGGACATTTCATCCTGTGTCATCCCCTCTTCCTCCTGTCCCCAATCCCTCCCAGCAGACTTTTCCACTGAGTTAACTCTCCGCATGAGGTGGCCAAAGGACTGGAGTTCCAGCTTTAGCATCATTCCCTCCAAAGAACAGCCAGGGCTGATCTCCTTCAGGATGGACTGGTTGGATCTCCTTGCAGTCCAAAGGACTCTCAAGAGTCTTCTCCAACACCACAGTTCAAAAGCATCAATTCTTTAGCGCTCAGCTTTCTTCACAGTCCAACTCTCACATCCATACATGACCACTGGAAAAACCATAGCCTTGACTAGCCAGACCTTTGTTGGCAAAGTAATGTCTCTGCTTTTCGATATGCTATCTAGGTTGGTCATAACTTTTCTTCCAAGGAGTTAAGTTCTATTTCATTGGGGGCAAAGTATCTACATAAATTATTTGAAATTCTTCTTCATGGGCCATTTGTCTACTTCTCCCATTTAATTATTGATCATTTATTTATAAATGTGTGAGCTCATGGGTGTTTCTTTTCTGTTTGGCATTATGATGTGATACCTTTTTATTTTGTTACTCAAATTTTTCCATTTTTGGCCATTGGGAGGTCTCTCAGATGGATCCTGTACCCCACTGACATACCTTCATAGATTCTAGCATTGCAAAATGTTCCAGGCTTGTCTTGCATATTCCCTGCCTCAGTCCTAGAACAAGCCATTTCTGAAAGGAGCCCCAGTTCCTTTTCTTGGAAGAAAAGGTTTAGAAACCAAGACTCCAACACTGGGTAAACCTGTTGCTACTGGGGTGTCATTGTTTAGGCCTCTCAGCTGACAAAGCAAGGGAATATACATGTGTTTTAATATATTAACCCATATATACACACATATCTAAACTTAACATGAGCTCACATTGATGTCTCCAACTCTCATTACTACATGAACCATACTAGCTTCTTCTCTTTCTTCTCTGTAATTTCCCATTGCACTCGGATTGATCTATCAGTTATTAAAATCTGGCTCTCACTATCTATGATTCATTTACTTAGTTGTTCAGTTCCAGTATATATGTATAGCTGTATCAGGATGGTTAACCTTAACCCCCATGGGAAACATTGTTATCAACTAGAGTACTACACTTATGTACAGTTTCTTTTGCCTCAGTCTTACATATTAGGCTTATTTCCAGAGGTACTTACATCACCACCTTTTGCCTTATTCTCTTCATTGTATTTTCTCATACATTTGTAATACAGTTAGATTGTTTGTCAGTTCTGGATTCCTGCGGCAGCAAGCATTGCATATCTGGAATAAATTCCACTTGCTTGTGGTTTATAACTTTTTCTATACATTTTTGGGTAGATTTTCTACTATTTTGTGGAAGATATTGCATCTATATTCATGAGAAATGTTGGTCTATAGTTTATTTTTAAACATCTTTATCTAGTTGTGGTAAGGGATAATGTGGGCCTCATAAAATGAGTTAGGAAGCATTCCTGCTGCTTCTGTTTCATGGAAAAGATTGTGGGAAATTGATATAATTTCCTAGAAGTTTAGGACTTCCCTGGTGGCTAAGACAGTAAAGCGTCTGTCTATAATGTGGGAGACCTGGGTTCGATCCCTGGGTTGGAAAGATTCCCTGGAGAAGGAAACGGCAACCCACTCTAGTACTCTTGCCTAGAAAATCACATCAATGGAGGAGCTTGGTGCAGGCTACTGTCCATGAGGTCGCAAAGAGTTGGGCACGACTGAGCAACTTCACTTCTTAGAAGTTTAGTAGAATTCATCAGTAAAATCATCTGGGCCTGGTGTTTTCTTTTTTAGAAGGTTATTAACTATGATTTAGTTTTAATAGATATAGGCCTTCTCAGATAATTTTCCCTTGTGTAAGATTTGTTAGTTTGTGTTTTTCAAGCTATTGGTCCATTTTGGCTGTTTTATAAAATTTGTAGGCATTGTTTGTAGAGTTGTTTGTAGTATTCTATGTTATTCTTTTAATCATCATGGTATCAGTAATGATGACTTTTCTTTAATTTTTGAAATTGTTAAATGGTCACTGTACACTAATTTTAAAAGATACATACACCCCACCATTTATAGCAGCATTATTTATGACAGCCAAGACAGGGAAGCTACGTAAATTCCCTTTATCAGATGAATGGTTAAAGAAGATGTGGTATGTACATATACAGTGAGATATTACTCAGCCATAAGAATGAAATTTTGCCATTTGCAACAACATTGATGAACCTGGAGGATATGCTTAATGAAATAAGTCAGAAAGAGAAATACTATATTTTTTATGCGGAATTTTAAAAATGAATGAATATAGCTAAAAAGAAAACATGGACTTACAGATATAGAGAATAAATTAATGGTTACCAGTGTGGAGAGGTAAGGTGGGGACAAGATAAGGTTAGGGGATTAAGAGGTACAAACTGCTATGTGTGAAGTAAATAAGCTATAAGTATATATTGTACAGCACAAGGAGTATAACCAATATTTTATAGTAACTTTAAATGGAGACTAATCCACAAAAATATTGAATCACTCTGTTGTACACCTAAAATAAAGATATTGTAAATCAACTGTACTTCAATTAAAATAAACATAAACACAAGTTACATATCTGAATATGATATGTGCTATGGATGAAATGGGTGTCCCAGGTGGCTCAGCAGTAAAGAACCCTCCTGCCAGTGCAGGAGATTCAGGAGACGTGGGTTTGATCCCTAGCCTGGGATCATCCCCTGCAGAAGGAAATGGCAACACACTCCAGTATTCTTTCCTAGGAAATCCCATAGACAGAGAAGCCTGGTGGGCTGTGGAGAGTATATGTCATCACAAAGAGTTGGACATAACTTAGTGACTAAACAATAAATGGATAAAATAGGAGGGTGATACTTCTCAAACTTGAAAGTACATACTAATGAACTGGGAATCTTTTAAGAATAGATCCTAATTTTAGTAGTTCTATGTGGTGGCCTCAAATTTGTGCATTTTTAAGAAATCCCAAGTTATACCACCTGATATTACTCTCCATCGAAAGGGAATCCAGAGTATTAAGAATGGACTAAGATGAAAAGATGCACCCTACTCCAGTACTCTTGCCTGGAAAATCCCATGGACAGAGAGCCTGGTGGGCTGCAGTCCATGGGGTCACTAAGAGTCGGACACGACTGAGGGACTTCACTTTCACTTTTCATTTTCATGCATCAGAGAAGGAAATGGCAACCCACTCCAGTGTTCTTGCCTGGAGAATCCCAGGGACGGGGGAGCCTGGTGGGCTGCTGTCTATGGGGTCTCACAGAGTCAGACATGACTGAAGCGACTTAGCAGCAGCAGCAAGATGAAAAGATAGTATATTAAAATAATACTCTGAGAAATTGAAATAATAAAAGTATTCAGTGTTGGTGAGGAAACTACAAAAGAAAGTGTAAAATTAAAACTCACAATACAAGGTACAAATTAGGATTGGCAATATACAAAATTGATGTAGAGAATAATGTATATAAATGTTCTCCTGAAAAGAGGTCAGAAAAGTGAAAGATGGGGAAAAAAAAGATTGATGTGAAAATTGGAGTATAAAGCACTAAAAACTGGAGTATAAAGCACTAATCTATAAATAATTGGAATATCTAAAGAAGAAATGCAGAGAGAGGGAACAAAGGCAATAACCTTGTTTGAAATCCTAAATTTTTTCCATTGTTCTCAGATCAAAGGGACAATGCTTACTGTCATCACCACTGCAAATGCAGTCAGTTGGAAAAAAAGAAAAGCAAGAGAAATCTACGTTGGACAGAGAACCATGCACTAGTTATCAATCAAAAAGGTGTAGACCATCATGTATCAGTTAGCAGTTCTAGGGGAAATCTCTAAACACTTCTGCCCATTGTGTATTGGTATCAGAGTTGCCAAGAGAAACAGCACCGTCAAGCACTGGATGGAATACCAATTTCACTTACTTAGAGAAGAGACAGCGGAATAAACTCCAGTGGTGAGTGTCAGTCCCCCACGGCCAGTGAGTTCCTCCCGATGACCAGATACAGGACAGTTCACTTGTGTGCACCTCTCTGGTGCCCCAGCAGAAGGAAAACTTCTCTACTCTTTTCAGAGGACAGAGATAACAGTGGGCTTGGTCAGGTGCCACGTGACGCACACTTTCAGTAGAAACAAAAGAGTGCTCGTTACATCTGAAACAAGGAAAGATATTCCCACACACGGTGATATAGTTCACGCAGCCTGTGTCCCGTTTATCTCTTGGTAAGGAAGTGTTCCAGGCCCAAGGCCCGTTCCCATTTGGCTAAGTGGAGGTAGAAAGACGGCATGCAGGTGACTGCCTTTCCTAATAGTCTAAATACTGGAGAAGAGAAGACAAGAGACATCATATGTCTTCATTTTGTACTTAGAATATTTATGAGAAACAAATGTAGAATGCTTGAAAAATTAGAAAATTAAACATGGCTGCTGGTTTTAAAATTGATATAAAATCATTAACTTTGATACGTAACAAAAAAATCATTCAAAAATACCACTGAAAAGGTTAATTTTAAATAGTAATTTATTGGTTGTTATGTTTACAATCCATTGGTGGTAATGGCTCAGTATACTTAATACCATTGAACTGTACACTTGAAAAATGGATAAGATA
>SJYW01012341.1:158524-172394 GCA_006410735.1 Raphicerus campestris | reverse complement strand
GGGGGGGGGGGCTGCAGACCCCGTGGCGGTATATGTGGAGGCAAAGGCTCCTGCTGCTGGCCGAGGGTCCAGGGCCACAAAGGGGGCCAGGGCTGCAGCTTACAGCAATGACCTCGCTGAAAGCCAGCTTCGAATCCACGCCAAAGGATGCCTAGCAATGGATGAAAGCGAACTTTGAGATTCTGGAAACAGTTCAGCAAGAAAACAAATAACCAGTGCTCACAAACTTCAAATTATAACATCCATTTTAATGGGTTAGATGAAAATATCTATGCTTTCTCTCCTGTCCAGACAAGACTGGCTGTGTTCAGGATGGAATGGCCATAGATATCCTCCCTATTCAGAAGGGCTTTTGCTACACAAGTTTCTCTTACACCAAATGTTGAGGAGTTAATGTGTGGAGGAAGAATAAAGAGAGAAAAGTGAACGCAGTGTAGAAGAAATTTTAACATGAGGGAATTCAAAGAAAGATAAGGCACTGTATCATTTGAGCAAAACCACTCAGAGAGAGTCCCCTTTGAGAAGCTTGTCGCGGCAAAGGAAAAGCTGAGAGATTATTTAGGACTGATGACTGGGTCAAAGAGAGATTTTTTTTCCCCTAGTGAAAGAAGCCTGAAACATACTTTGAGGAGAAATAAAAGAAAAAGATGTTGCAATGAATGAACTTCTCATTCCTGGAGAATTAGAAATTGAATAGAAAACACGTGAGACCTGGAGACATTCTCTACAAAAGGACAGCTTTCCATTTGGTGTGTTAAATCCATTCTCATCTGAGCCTTGGCTTTGCAGACATATCTCGATGGCTGTCTTCTTACTCCAGCTTAACTAACCTCCTGATGGTACTATTCATGAACATGTGTGAACTCCTGACTATAATTATGGTGACTGTCTTATGGGCAAGGGTCAAGTTCTGGGCTAGGAGACAGACTCTGGTTTGTTCTCTGGCCTTGAATTACTAGCCTTATGAACTCCAGCAAAATCCTCACCTCGTAGATTCCATCCCCCATGCCATGACTGCCTTGCCTGTCTCTCAGTCACTGTGGCTGCTGGAGCAATGCCTGCTAAGTGGCAGGCCTCTAGGACACTTTAAGGTGTTACTAATAATGAGCAAAACTTTAACACAGCCCACCCGACAACAATAGCAGCAACATCAGACACAGAAGCACAGAGAGTAAAAGGTCCTGTAAAGAGCCAGTCATAACCCAAGAGAAAATTTTATGTGTATTTAATATCATAAATGTTTTTAAACCACATCTTTTTTCTATAACTTCTTGTTTCACGGATACAACACCCAGGCTTATGCTACATTGTCCTGTGCACCTGAACTATCAAGCCAAGGCATATAACAAAGCCTTGGGCAACAGATGAGGATTAAAATGGATCAGGCCTCAGCTGCAGATTCTGCACATGTCGTGTCTGGTAACAGAGGGGTCTGCTCACATTTCCAAGTTATACATGTGACTCATCATGCCACCAGATCTCAACACTCTCTACAAAAGGACAGCTTTCCATTTGGTGTACTAAATCCATTCTCATCTGAGCCTTGGCTTTGCAGACATATCTCGATGGCTGTCTTCTTGCTCCAGCTTAACTAACCCCCTGATGGTACTGTTCACACACGAGCACGTGTGAACTCCTGACTATAACTGCGGTGAATGCGCTGCACTGTCTTCTGTGGCAAATTTGACTTAAGCTTCTCTAGTTCCAAGAGGCTGTCTGTGCCTTCTCTGATGCTGCGAACTTGTCGATGTTTTTGGTTTTGATATCCATCTCCTGGGTTCCTCATCGTATTTTGAGCAGGCTTCTGAGATGCACTTAGCACTTTGGAAATAGTCTGCCTCCGTATTTTTTCACATATATATATTAGACTAGAAACACAAATACAATTCCAATTTGCTTGTATCAGTTCTAACAATTCATATAACAACTCTGTATTTTTAGAAGCTACTTCTGTGAATTTGGTAGAATGTCCATTAAAATTAGTTTATTTTCCTAACTAGCAGATTTTAGCGACTTAGAAAGTATTTGACAGATTGTTCAAATAATCTGACAACCAAAGGGAATTAGATGACAATAAGTAGCCACCAGACATTTATGAACTTAAAGGGGGGGAAAAAAAACTCTTAAATGAAGATCTCTTTAAACAGAGGATGCTTGATTTTAATATGATGAAGCCTGAAGCATTTTTATAGGAAGCAATAACAAACCACACCCATTCTAAAAGTATGCTCTTCAGATTTGGCCTTTTTCAGAAGGATGCCCACTGCAGGTATCGGTTTTGTGGTCAGATTCCCTGGTGGCTCAGAGGGTAAAGCGTCTGCCTGCAATGTGGGAGACCCGGGTTTGATCCCTGGGTTGGGCAGATCCCTTGGAGATGGAAATGGCAATCCACTCCAGTATTCTTGCCTGGAGAGTCCCACGGACAGAGGAACCTGGTGGGTTACAGTCCACGGGGTTGCAGAGTCAGACACAACTGAGCAACTTCACTCATTTCACGTCGCTTCCCTGCTTATGGGCTTCCCACTAATATTCAGGGTTTTATGTTTCACGTTCCAACAGGTATGAAGTCTGGAGAAGCTTCAACACACTGAAATATCTGAACCTGTGTTCCGAGCCCCAGGACCATCACCTGGACGCAGGACTCTGCGCCCAGCAGCCCCGCGCCTCCTCCTGGATCTGCTGCCTTCGCTCTGCACGCGGTGCCGAGACGCCCCGCCTCTGGCCACATCCTCGGCCACANTTCCTAGCTGGAGCCCCACACTCAGGAGACTTAGCTGACGCAAGGGCTTCTGTTCCAGAAAGCTCTCCTGGAAAACACATTGCTTACTTTAACGTTCACTTGGCCCTTTTTCAGAAGTTTTATTAGTGAACAGAATTTATGGTGTGATTGGGCACAAAATGCGTTTCATGCTCCATCCAAGGACATGCTGTATGTATAGAATGGGTTCTGGAAAATTCTTGAAATGGCCCTTTTGAGGATTTTACATCATATTTGAAGGCTCATCGTAAGCAAAGTAGGATTGATTAAATTGACCACCTCTTAAAATTTGCTGAGACTGTTGTAAAATATGGAAGTTATTATTGCCAAGTCAGAAGACATTTGTGTTTGTTTATATAAACATCCTGGCTGAAGTTAGAACTGTTAACTTATACAATTTTGTCTGGTAAACCTGGCCCTGGGTGGGGAATGCAGTTTCTCCAATGTGAGAAATGCAATTGCATCTTATGGCCATATGGAAGGAAGGAGCTCTTCTTCAGTTACTTCACGATGGCCCCGGGGAGCTGAGGCTAAAGGGTGTCCCATCTCACTGCTTAAAAACCGCCCTCCTCACTGGGACAGCCGAGCTCCACCCCTTCTGCTTCCACGGGGGCCACACAGGATGGCAAAGGGAAGATGCTCCTGGGCGGGGGGCGGTTCTCTCAGCACAGACGCCCTGCTCTGCGCAGGACGTCAACGGCACTGTTGGAAGGAGAAGGGGAGCTGACAGAGGGACAGAAGCCAGTCGTGCATCCCGGCACTGGGGGCTTTCAGTCCCAAGACCCGGGGAGCAGGACTCTAGGGCACGAGTCCCAGCCACGTTTCGGAAAATCATCAGTGAGGGCCCGCAACGCAAGAGGGAAGGAGGACTCACAGGAAGAAAGGAGGATTCACAGGAGGAAAGGAGGACTCATAGGGCAGGAGGAAAGGGGGCCTCACAGGAGGGAAGGACTTACCGCACAGGAGAAAAGGAGGACTCATCACACAGGAGAAAAGGAGGACTCACAGGAGGGAAGGAGGACTCACAGGAGGAAAGGAGGACTCATAGGGCAGGAGGAAAGGGGGCCTTACAGGGCAGGAGGAAAGGAGGACTCACTGGAGGAAAGGGGGCCTCACAGGAGGGAAGGACTTACCGCACAGGAGAAAAGGAGGACTCATCACACAGGAGAAAAGGAGGACTCACAGGAGGGAAGGAGGACTCACAGGAGGAAAGGAGGACTCATAGGGCAGGAGGAAAGGGGGCCTTACAGGGCAGGAGGAAAGGAGGACTCACTGGAGGAAAGGGGGCCTCACAGGAGGGAAGGACTTACCGCACAGGAGAAAAGGAGGACTCATCACACAGGAGAAAAGGAGGACTCACAGGAGGGAAGGAGGACTCACAGGAGGAAAGGAGGACTCACAGGAGGAAAGGGGGATTCACCACACAGGAGAAAAGGGGGACTCACAGGAGGAAAGGGGGGCTCACAGGAGGAAAGGGCACAGAATGGGGGAATTTTTAGAGAAATTGGAGATGAGAGAACTGATTAATGATGGAGGAAATAGGAAAGAAGGGAGGAGAGATGGTCAAAAGGAACTGGCGGCATAAGGTTGGGGGGGGGGAGCTGCAGACCCCGTGGCGGCGGGTGTGGAGGCAAAGGCTCCTGCTGCTGGCCGAGGGTCCAGGGCCACAAAGGGGGCCAGGGCTGCAGCTTACAGCAATGACCTCGCTGAAAGCCAGCTTCGAATCCACGCCAAAGGATGCCTAGCAATGGATGAAAGCGAACTTTGAGATTCTGGAAACAGTTCAGCAAGAAAACAAATAACCAGTGCTCACAAACTTCAAATTATAACATCCATTTTAATGGGTTAGATGAAAATATCTATGCTTTCTCTCCTGTCCAGACAAGACTGGCTGTGTTCAGGATGGAATGGCCATAGATATCCTCCCTATTCAGAAGGGCTTTTGCTACACAAGTTTCTCTTACACCAAATGTTGAGGAGTTAATGTGTGGAGGAAGAATAAAGAGAGAAAAGTGAACGCAGTGTAGAAGAAATTTTAACATGAGGGAATTCAAAGAAAGATAAGGCACTGTATCATTTGAGCAAAACCACTCAGAGAGAGTCCCCTTTGAGAAGCTTGTCGCGGCAAAGGAAAAGCTGAGAGATTATTTAGGACTGATGACTGGGTCAAAGAGAGATTTTTTTTCCCCTAGTGAAAGAAGCCTGAAACATACTTTGAGGAGAAATAAAAGAAAAAGATGTTGCAATGAATGAACTTCTCATTCCTGGAGAATTAGAAATTGAATAGAAAACACGTGAGACCTGGAGACACTCTCTACAAAAGGACAGCTTTCCATTTGGTGTGTTAAATCCATTCTCATCTGAGCCTTGGCTTTGCAGACATATCTCGATGGCTGTCTTCTTACTCCAGCTTAACTAACCTCCTGATGGTACTATTCATGAACATGTGTGAACTCCTGACTATAATTATGGTGACTGTCTTATGGGCAAGGGTCAAGTTCTGGGCTAGGAGACAGACTCTGGTTTGTTCTCTGGCCTTGAATTACTAGCCTTATGAACTCCAGCAAAATCCTCACCTCGTAGATTCCATCCCCCATGCCATGACTGCCTTGCCTGTCTCTCAGTCACTGTGGCTGCTGGAGCAATGCCTGCTAAGTGGCAGGCCTCTAGGACACTTTAAGGTGTTACTAATAATGAGCAAAACTTTAACACAGCCCACCCGACAACAATAGCAGCAACATCAGACACAGAAGCACAGAGAGTAAAAGGTCCTGTAAAGAGCCAGTCATAACCCAAGAGAAAATTTTATGTGTATTTAATATCATAAATGTTTTTAAACCACATCTTTTTTCTATAACTTCTTGTTTCACGGATACAACACCCAGGCTTATGCTACATTGTCCTGTGCACCTGAACTATCAAGCCAAGGCATATAACAAAGCCTCGGGCAACAGATGAGGATTAAAATGGATCAGGCCTCAGCTGCAGATTCTGCACATGTCGTGTCTGGTAACAGAGGGGTCTGCTCACATTTCCAAGTTATACATGTGACTCATCATGCCACCAGATCTCAACACTCTCTACAAAAGGACAGCTTTCCATTTGGTGTACTAAATCCATTCTCATCTGAGCCTTGGCTTTGCAGACATATCTCGATGGCTGTCTTCTTGCTCCAGCTTAACTAACCCCCTGATGGTACTGTTCACACACGAGCACGTGTGAACTCCTGACTATAACTGTGGTGAATGCGCTGCACTGTCTTCTGTGGCAAATTTGACTTAAGCTTCTCTAGTTCCAAGAGGCTGTCTGTGCCTTCTCTGATGCTGCGAACTTGTCGATGTTTTTGGTTTTGATATCCATCTCCTGGGTTCCTCATCGTATTTTGAGCAGGCTTCTGAGATGCACTTAGCACTTTGGAAATAGTCTGCCTCAGTATTTTTTCACATATATATTAGACTAGAAACACAAATACAATTCCAATTTGCTTGTATCAGTTCTAACAATTCATATAACAACTCTGTATTTTTAGAAGCTACTTCTGTGAATTTGGTAGAATGTCCATTAAAATTAGCTTATTTTCCTAACTAGCAGATTTTAGCGACTTAGAAAGTATTTGACAGATTGTTCAAATAATCTGACAACCAAAGGGAATTAGATGACAATAAGTAGCCACCAGACATTTATGAACTTAAAGGGGGGGAAAAAAAACTCTTAAATGAAGATCTCTTTAAACAGAGGATGCTTGATTTTAATATGATGAAGCCTGAAGCATTTTTATAGGAAGCAATAACAAACCACACGCATTCTAAAAGTATGCTCTTCAGATTTGGCCTTTTTCAGAAGGATGCCCACTGCAGGTATCGGTTTTGTGGTCAGATTCCCTGGTGGCTCAGAGGGTAAAGCGTCCGCCTGCAATGTGGGAGACCCGGCTTTGATCCCTGGGTTGGGCAGATCCCTTGGAGACGGAAATGGCAACCCACTCCAGTATTCTTGCCTGGAGAGTCCCACGGACAGAGGAACCTGGTGGGTTACAGTCCACGGGGTTGCAGAGTCAGACACAACTGAGCAACTTCACTCATTTCACGTCGCTTCCCTGCTTATGGGCTTCCCACTAATATTCAGGGTTTTATGTTTCACGTTCCAACAGGTATGAAGTCTGAAGAAGCTTCAACACACTGAAATATCTGAACCTGTGTTCCGAGCCCCAGGACCATCACCTGGACGCAGGACTCTGCGCCCAGCAGCCCCGCGCCTCCTCCTGGATCTGCTGCCTTCGCTCTGCACGCGGTGCCGAGACGCCCCGCCTCTGGCCACATCCTCGGCCACAGCGTCCCTCCTGCCACTGCTGCGGGGAGAGTGTCGCCCAGCTGCAGGTTCTCGTTAGTAGTTAAGGGACCTGGTCCCTTTCTTCACATGATGATCTGCTCTTGGAACAGCCTGCGTTCCCAGACGTGCCTGTTTCTAGAGAATTACATAAAATCACTTCCCAGCAGCAGCAGCGCCTTCGGACGCCTTCAGAAAGCACCGCAGGTGTCGATAGCGTGCCCAGACGCGGCGCTCACGTCCACTCCTGTCTGATGGACACTGGCAGGCGCTTGCTCTTCTCTCATCTCCTTATTTATTCTCAGGCAGAGTCATGCAGAGGCAGCTGAGTGGGTTTAATTTTCAAAGTCAAAGGGTTTTATTTAATCCTCTGGGAATCCTTCCAGAGACACGGCCACACAATATGAAGTGGAGATGGACAGACTGAGTCCCACCCTCCTCGCCTCCCGGCTTCAGGGGATCAACCACAGAGACAAGGAGTTACCTGCCAAACACCCCCCCGGCTCCTGCCTCCCAGGGCGGGCGGAGGCGTGGACAGCATGGCACACGGGCGCTTACAGAGAAGGATGATGTGTCTTGCGAGTTTGAAGCGATTATTTAAAATGCTGGAAACAGGGCTCAGAAGTCGCTTAGATGTTGTGATAATTTTACACCCTGAGAGCAGGAGTTTCCAGTTACAGTAACCCTATCTGGTTTTAGGCAAAGAAAATGAGGTTCTTTTTTATTACAGTGAACTACTTCATCAGTTAAGTGGCAAAACTCTCAGAAAATGGGGACTGGAAGAAAATCTTCTCTAACTGGTAAACAGCGTGTGTTTTTCTGTAGTTAACCACATGCTAGTGAAACAAGATTGAATGCTCCCACTGTAAGATGGAAGAGACTCATCTCTGCTATTTTCCATTATATTAGAGGTCCCGGGCAATGCCGGAAAAGGTAAGGAAAAGATAGGAATAAAGATTGGAAGGAAAATGTAAAACTGTTTTTAAACACACATGACGGAAATGTGCACATATAAGAAACGGAAACACCTGTAGAAAGAAACTGCTGGAGGTAAGTGAGTACAGCAAGCGACACACAAAATCAGTGGAATTTCCGTAGACTAGCATGGAGAGTCAGGGACAAGCATTCCAGATGACATTTGCAACGACAGCAAAAGAGAAAATCGTCGAGAATAAATTTAGGAAAAGACGTGCAAGAGATTGAAAACTAAAAGGCATTCCTGAGAAAAATAAAGGGAACATGCTTAAAAGGAGAGAAGAGTACCACAGCAATTGATTAGAGAACTCACTGATGTGATCATGTTAATTATCCCCAAACTGATCTGTGAACTCAAAATAATTTCTATCAAAATTCTAGGAAGGTCTTTTGTAGAAATTGACATGTTAGTTCTAAAAAGTAAGTGAAAATTCAAAAGACCTGAAGTATCCAAAGCCTTCTTCCAAAATAACAAACGTGGAGGACTAATGTCACCTTACTTGAAAAGTTACTGTAAAACTGCTTATCTAGACAGAATGCTATCCAAATAAGGATAATTAAACAGATTGAGGAGAAAGAATAAACTGTTCATAAATAGACACAGAAATGTATGCTCAACTGATATTTTACAAGGCACCAAATCAATTCAAAGGGAAAATCTTTTCAAGGACGATTCTGAACAATGGGCTATCTATATGCCAATTTAAAGAGAAAGCCTAACTCACATCACACACAGACCTTTACTTGAGATAGATTGTTCTCAGATGTTCAGTCATGTCCAACTCTTTGAGACCCCATGAACTATAGCCAGTCAAGGTCCTCTGTCCATGGGATTCTCCAGGCAAGAATCCTGGAGTGGGTTGCCATGCCCTCCTCCAGAGGATCTTCCCCACCCAGGAATCGAACCCAGGTCTCTTGTCTTCTGATTTGGCAGGCAGGTTCTTTACCACTAGCGCCACCTGGGAAGCCCCTTACACACACTCACACACACACTGCTGTATGTAAAATAGATAACCAGCAGGGACCCCTTACACACACACACTGCTGTATGTAAAATAGATAACCAGCAGGAACCCGCTGTATAGCAGAGGCAACTCTACTCTATGCTCTGTTATAACCTAAATGGGGAAAGAATCTGAAAAAGAGGATATACGTACATGTATACATACATGTATGTATAACAGAATCACGTCGCTATACACCCAAAACGAGCACAGCACAGTTCATCAACAAAACTCTAACAATAATAATAATAATGACAAGGTAATAAGGGTCTCGGGCCTCTGAGCACTGACTTCCTGGGTAAAGACATGTTTTGCTGTGAGAACAGAGCGTGGAGAATCTGCTTGGGCCCCGTGTCCCGTGGGCACGCATCTGCTCTGCGGGAACATCTGAGCTATGGGCAGTTTTCAGACAAATCTGCTGCAGACAGGACCAGTGAGTCCAGCCGCCCCCGGCTTCCTGGGCCCAGCCCCTGGGTCCTGCTCAGTGCTGTCTGCCGGCCGGGCCCCTGCTGCACCGGCTGCCTGCAGCGCTGTGGGACCAGCAGGCCGGTTTGCTCGCTGTCAGCGGCCTCTGCCTGGCCCAGTTACAGTCACGGCCTGGAGGCCCCAGAAGTGCATCGCTTCCTCATCCGACATGCACACCCATCCTGAGGCAGCTTCTGCCTCCTAATCACCCCACTCGGGGTAACTGCACCCTCACGTCCAGGAACAAATGATGCCGAGCTGGCCCGACCCACCCCTTCTCCCCACGCCAGGGGTTTGCAGCTCCACCCACGCTGGCAGGGGGTCCTCCCTGTTCTGCGACTTTGGGCTCAGACATAGGAGCTGCATGGTGACTGAGGGTGTCTGCAGGCCTGAGGCAAGCTGCGGCTGGACACCTGGGTGTGTGTGGACTGTCTCCCTGGGCACAGGTGCTGCCGGGAGAAGGGCCCTCCCGTGTCTTCACTCAGGCTGGGAGGAGGCAGACCCAGGCCCACGTGCAGCCTGGAGCCTGCCAGCGGAGCCCAGCCAAGATCAGCAGATGCATGAGAAATGAACACTTTTCAGTGATGACAGCTCACGCCCTGGGGCTACTTGTTATGCCGCAGCAGCTGTCTGATACAACAGGGATTCCAGTGTCAGCCTCAGAGGGCAAAATCGACAGCGTCCATTTTCCTTGCATCTCCTTATAGCATTTTCATGATTGTCTCAAGAAATACTCCTGGCTGAACCGCTGAATGTCTTGCTTCTCCAGGCATCTTGCTCCTGCCTTTCACGTGCCCACAATCAATGGCACAGGTTCAGTTCCCGGCAGACACCACAGACGAGGGGCTGGGCTTCGCGCAAGGAAGCAGCTGCAGGAGGCTCCGTGGCACGTGGTGGGCTGCAGGGCAGCAGGGGCCAGAGGGGGGCCTGGAGCGGGGAGAGGGATTTCCACAGCAGCAGAGCCTCGAGAGGGCAAGCGCAGGGTCCCACCCGTGCTTGAGAAGCCCTGGCGGCAAAGCTCTCAGACAAAGGACCGGTTCAAGACTGTCTCTGGCCCCTACGAGGGACAATGAGGGCTTAACCTGAGGCCACCAGACACGCCTGATGGAAAATAATGAGACTGACCATTGGTAAACCCGAGTGAAAACGCACGGGGCGTGGCCAGCTCACGTTACGTTTGGCAAAAACCAGTATGATGTTGTAAAGCAATCAGCTTCCAGTAAACAAACATTTAAAAGAAAGAAAGAAAGAAACGCACAGGAGACAAGACGAGATGATGACAACTTGGTGCCAGAGTGAAGGGGGTCCTGTTCCCCACGGGGCAGGCGTGTGGCCCCCTCCAGAGGCTCTCACGTGGACGCACGTGCAGACCTTGTCAGGACCTTGGACCAACAGGAAGACTGGCACCCGCACGCTGCTTGTGTTGAAACGTATGTGAATGCTGTTGGTGTTCACACAATGGACGTGATTTTCTTCACCACAGATACCTACTTGCTGTGTGTGATTACGTATCACTTAGTTGGTGGATACTAGAAGGTGAACTGCATAGAAAGGAGGCCTGCAAAGTATTGTGAAGTTTATAAAGGACTTCACATAAAAACATTTTGGGGATAAAATAACAAACAACCTGCCAAGTAGGACCCACTTATAAAGAGCATGTTGGGGAGGCTGGAGATTGACAGTTGTAACACTTAGTGGGCACTTATGCCTACACGTTTTCAGGTATCCATTTACTTAATCGCAGCATAATGGGAAAGGCTGCACATATTCAGCTATATGTTAGATAACTGTATATTCAGCTATACAGCATACACCTGACTTGCTTTCCTGTAATTCCATGAAGTGGGATCACTGCCCTCCTTTTGCAAACTCAGCCACTGAATCAGAGAAGGTGAGCTACGTTCTCATCCATATTGTCAGGATAACAAGCAGCAGAGACTAGGTCTGGACTGAGCCATCCTGGCCCCCGAGTCCTGGTCTGAGGCCAGGCCCACCCTCCTAGAACTGATTACTTAATTTATACACGTCGTCTTCATCAGTCGTAGAAGCGTTGTGGTTCTCGCCACCTGATGCAAACAGCCGACTGACTCTTTGGAAAAGACGCTGATGCTGGGAAAGACTGAGGGCAGGAGGGGGAGGGGGTGACAGAGGATGAGACGGTTGGAAGGCATCACTGACACAATGGACATGAGCTTGAGCAAGCTCCAGGAAACGGGGAAGGACAGGGGAGCCTAGCGTGCTGTGGTTCATGGGGTCGCAAAGAGTTGGACACGACTTAGTGACTGAACAGCGAGCAACAAATTAAAACCCAGCTGCCCAAAGACAGAAATAAAACGAAAAGCGCTGTTTCCTTAGAGTCTGACTCCCTAGAAATGGAAGACTGGACGGCGGAAGACCTTGATCCTCAGAGTTTTGGTGGAATGGAACTATTCACACATCCATTTCCAGTAAAAAGTGAGACTGGTGCTCATGGAGCTCAGGTTTTGCCCACTAAGATGGGTCGTGTGATTAACTCCAATGGGAGAGTTTTAAGTCTAGCTTTTTAACCCGGGATTGTCACCATAACGCTTACAGGCCCCATGAGCATGGGGCCCAGATTTCTGTATGTTCTCCTTCAATCCTGGGAGTAACAGAATGGGGTATTCCCATTCCTATGGGTATGTTACCAGTGAGGAAACACGCTCTGAAAGGCTTTCTGTCTCAGAACAGTAGAGCCAGGAAAGACCGGTGAGAACTCACACCCACCCATGGCCCCCCAGCCCCTCGTCCTTGGAAGCTGCACACAACGCCTGTCCAGGAACATCCAAAAATGGGAAACAGGTAACATGGGAAGCCCACAGTCAAAACTTATTTCCAAAAAATAAAGATTTGGATGCAATTCTTGGATACAGTTTCTCTGGAAAGAAAATAGTGACAGGTGTCCACTCTAGCTGATTTCTTCCCATGTTTCTTCCCATAGCAACAAACCCAAGTAACCATTTCCAGCCTGAACACGAGACCCAGACCCCAGTGGTGGGGTCGGGGTGGGGCAACAAGTGTGGTGAGTCCCGGTGAAGACCACCCACCCCAGGATGACCTCGGAGCCCCTGATGGTGGACAGTCGCAAATCACACCCCTTCCTGTCTCTCTCTGAGTCTTCTAGATTGTTCTATGAGTGACGATCACTCTAGTCCACTCTTCCCTCCACATGGACCCTGATTCTCCTGGTGCTTCCTGGAACCACCCCCCCGACACACGACACTGCCCTGGCCTCCGCAAGTCTCCGCAAGGCCCCACCCGGGAGCGTCTCCTGCCACTGCCCACGGTCATGAGACCCAGGCCAGCCCTGGACAGAGACCCCTCTCTCTCTCTGAGACAGCGTCACCCGCCCCTTTCCTCACTCACGGAACCCTTAGCGGTCAGCAAGGGACAACGCTTCATGGTGCCAAAAACACACTCTAAAAATACTACCTTCTTTCCCTTTAAATTCTACACAATTAGGAGACAAAACAAAAGGACGCTAAGAAAAGCAGTCTGGTGCTGCGCTTGGACGCCTCACAGGAGTCGGAACGTGCTCCGTTCTCCAGAAAAGCTCCACACTAAGACCAGTAATTTAAGCTAATGCAGCTGATTACAAACCTATTTTAAAATACACAGTGTCCGCTCAGGCCAACATACAGAGGTGGCCAAATTTCTCCAAATTAGTTTTCTTTGCATGTCCACCCCCCAAAAAAAAATAGTGGGTTTTACAAAACTGAGATGAGAAAAAGAAAACAGAACAGCAGCATTCTGACCACAGAGACACGGCCTCTGCCCCACCGCCCGCCCTGGTGTCCTGGACACGCTGTGGCCCGGGGAGAATGCAGGGCCACGCTCCAGTTCTCACCAACTGAGAGTCCTGGGGTTGACCCTCCAATGCCCGTCTCCCCGTCTCCAGGGTGAGGACAAGCCCCCACTGGAGGCCAGGGCAGTGTCGTGTGTGTAGGGCGTGGTTCCAGGAAGCACCAGGAGAATCAGGGTCCATGTGGAGGGAAGAGTGGACTAGTGTGATTGTCACTCATAGAACAATCTAGAAGATGCAGAGAGAGACAGGAAGGGGTGTGATTTGTGACCGTTCACCATCAGGGGCTCTGAGGTCATCCTGGGGTGGGTGGTCTTCACCGGGACTCACCACATTTGGAGTCAGCGAGGTGCATGGAGCCCTGTGCCAGGCGCCCCCACCAGCTTGGCACCCCATTCTCCCTTGGGGCGGGATGGGCGAGTGAGGGCCAGATGGGGCAGAGACGCCTGCTCGGAGGCGGCGGCCCGCAGATGAGCATCTTAGTCTAGGGTGAGTCCCTGTTCCGGAAGATCTCTAACCTCCATC
>SJYW01012341.1:84007-111534 GCA_006410735.1 Raphicerus campestris | reverse complement strand
GCAGATTCTTTACCATCTGAGCCACCAGGGAAGCCCGTCCAACTCTTTGCGACCCCATGGACTGCAGCACGCCAGGCCTCCCTGTCCATCACCATCTCTTGGAGCTTGCTCAAACTCATGTCCGTTGAGTCGGTGATGCCATCCAACCATCTCATCCCCTGTCCTCCCCTTCTCCTCCTGCTTTCAGTCTTTCCCAGCATCAGGGGCTTTTCAACTGAGTCAGCCAGAGTACCAGAGCTTCCGCTTCAGCATCAGTCCCTCCAGTGAATGTTCAGGACTGATTTCCTTTAGGATGGACTGGTTGGATCTCCTTGCTTATAAGCGCTGGGAGAGAAACTGATCTGCCCCTTTCCTGGGCCGGCCAGCACGCCCCCCTTTTCCAGGATCCCCCTCCTCTAGATGTCTTCCCCCACCCCCATCACCCTGGGCGGTGAGCCACCCCCTCCCTGAGTGTCTACGGCTTCTGCACAGAACTCCCAGGCCCCACGGGGGTGCCGGCAGAGCTCTGGGCAGACGTGCACACCTGGCGCAGCAAACGCTTGGTGAGTGCTGCTCCCGGAGATGGTCATTAATGAGAAATGAGGAGCGGGCTTCCAGGGAGGGAGGGTGGAGTGAGTGTTCTCTGAAGGACGGACCGACAGGAAGGACCGTGGGACCCACGGGATGGACCACCACGATTCACTGAAGGCACGGCTCTGATCACGTCCTCAGGGGTCTCACCCGATGAATGACTGTCTCCAGGAAGCAGGTGTCCACAGGGGCTAAAGGGACCGAGTTCTCTCCAGGGAAGCCCTCTGCCTCCTGCAGCTTGTGCTCCACTGAAAGTCATGAGCGCACAGCCAGAAGGAAAGACAAGGCTGGTCGTCCACTCCCGAAAAGCTGTGCAATTACCTGTCAGCCCCCGACTGACAGCAGGCAAGGAAGTAAGCTGACTTGACGGAAGCTCATGAAGGTGGGTGAGGGGTCCCAGAGTCATGAGGAGTGGGGGGAGCAGCTCCTTCCCCAGGCGGGGAGTCTCCTGGGACGCCAGTGAGCAGCTCCCTGGTCTATGCCAATGAGCCCAGGCATCTCTTCCTCCGCTCACTGGTCCTTTTTCTTTCCTGAAAGTCGCTCAGTTGTGGCTGACTCTTTGTGACCCCATGAACTACACAGTCCATGGAGTTCTCTAGGTCAGAATACTGGAGTGGGTAGCCTTCTCTGTCTCCAGGGGATCTTCCAACGCAGGGATCGAACCCAGGTCTCCCGCATTGCAGGCAGATTCTTTACCGACTGAGCTGTGGTCCTTAGGGGTTCCTCATTTATAAAATGCTGGCCGTGCAGGGCTTCTGACTTTTTCTGCTAGATTGCCTCATCATTCCAGTTTTCTTATTGATTCACAGGAATTTGGGTGCTTTGCACTAATGACTTAGAAACACCTAATTGTGAAATAAAAGAATCCTTTGGTTTGAAGGTCTTTCGGGGAGGAGTGGGCCCCTCTGCTCCATTGCAATCAGCCATGAGTGGACATTCCCCACCCTCCTCACAGGCTGCTGACATGTGTGTTTGCACCAACTCATAACACACACACATACATGCATTCTAAGTGACCATTCGTGTTTACTGCTAAGTGTTAATACCTTTTTCTGATCTTCAGATTTCTAGAGAGAGCGCTTCTGTGGTAAGTGTGGTGTGAACTCCAGGCCCAAAGGCCACTGTTGAATGCTGGCGTTCACCTGATGATAATAAACCGGTGGAGCCTGACCAGCGGGCAGGCCCAGTGTCCAGCACAGGCTCAGCAAAGCGATGCCCATCACCACGTCCTTCCGCGTGGCTGGTGAGGAGCCATCTGCAGCTGGGAAGAAGCTCTGATACATCAGCAAAAACCCAGCATAAACTGTGTGTGTGTGAGACCCGTCCTCCCCAGACTCCCTTGCATGGCCTCCACGCACGTTCTGAGCACAGGCGCCTGCTCCCTCACCCACGTTTCTGCAGAATGAAAGCGTGAATACTGCTGGGGATTAGTAGAATATTTTCATAACTCTTGCCAAGCTGCAAAACCAAGCCGCAGAAGTAAAAAGGAAGGTGCTCTACAAGGAGGGGCCGGGTCTCCAAGGAGCCTGCCCCACCCACACTGCACGTGTCCTCAGAGACACCTCCTCCCTGCCCCCGTGGCACTTTCCATGCAATAAACACCAGATTCGGGAATAATCTTACTTCCATACCCATCCCTTCAACCAAAATATCCACACAGACAGTGAGGACAATGGGCCGTTTCTATGCAGCGAAACGTGGCTGCCGCCTGGCTGGAAAAGTCAATGTGAGTGAACAGCAGGCTGCTTTGATCCTAGAAACGAAGTGTTGCAGGGAAATCACAAGAAACCCGGCCAACTTCGCTCATGGTTTTCTAAGAAAGTGCTTTCAGACACTACCTAATTTTTCAAAAGGTGTCACTAGCATCACGGAAACAGGTGCGTCTTCTGCTTTCTCCTTCATAAAATAAGGCTCAACACGACTCAAGATGCTGGTACCTGGTTGAAATAAGCATTTGCAAGCATCTCTCAGACTGAGGGACACAGAGGCCAACTCATTATGCTAATTTTTTTCTCTTTCATTTACTCCATGAGTTTGTAAAAGAATTATTAGGTGCAAATGTTAGCTCACTAAAAACATATTTTCAGCAATTTTTAGGTATTGGATGACATAACAGTTTTAAAAATACATTTATTTTAATTCCACACTATGCACACCCTCTGGCTTTTAAGTGATGACCAGTCACTTGAAATATTAGGTTTTGTGTTACTGCTAATTACGTGTGTTATCATGGTGAAGCAGTTACGAGTTCTGACCAGTGACTTGGCTCCTGGTATAAATATCTGAACCATGGGCAGAATTTCTAATTATAAGATGCCTGCTCTTCAAACAGAAAAGAGGCTTAAAAGTAAACTCCAAGTACAAACGCCTCAACATTTTATGTAAAAATTCAGGAAGATGTTTTGTGTTGTTACAAAACATGTGTTTCTCCTTAGTGAGCTTAATCCAGTATAGTTGTGACACATGGATCATGAAACATCTTGGTAAATGGTCTGACAAATCTCCGTCACCAATTAATCAAAACTCAAGCTGCAGACCATTTTCAAATAAAAATTATCTGAATCATTTATAACATTTTGGTAAATTATTAATGGGAAACAGACCCTTTTATAGATTATTCTCCCGCCAGTGTTATGACCTTGAGGACATCAAGCCCACTTAATGAGTAAAGTAACACGAACAAGCCATCTGGAAAGGGATCTGTGAAGAATGATCTGCTTTTTCTTTGCAATCACATACATACAAACCCAGAAACGCTCGCTTCTTTCAGCCAACGAAAACATTCGGTCATTTCTGCTGTTGACCACAGTCCTCGCAGCCACTGCTAAAAATTACGAGTCCCGAGTTGCCATAACCTCTGCTGGTTCAGGACCAGATCTTCCATTTGTTTAAGCTTTCTTGAAAACAAAGGTCTCATAATATTTTGGGCTTTGTCCAGTGATGCAAACGTATCCCGATATTCCCCATAATCCCACCTAAACTGACTTCCTTTGCAGTTTCGAGCAGACACTCACGAGGCCGTCGGCAAACAGCCAGCAGCGCCAGCCGCGGGTCGCCGCGTGAACCTACCGGGGCAGCGGGGCGTCTTGCGGGCCACGGCGGTGCCGCTGATGGGCCTCCCGCTGGGCGTCACGCACCAGCAGTACCCTGTGTAGCTGTGGCACTGGATCTGTGGGGAGGGACAGATGGGCGGTCAGTGCCCGCGGGGGCGTCACAGTCCACCGGGCCCCCGGCTCCCCCCGGGCCCCCAGGAGACCCAGGGCTTCCTGAGGGCTGCGTCTGGACACCTGGCAAGGGGCCCCATGGTGCCTTGGACCTGGATCTGAGGGCTGAAAGGAGCGGGGGTGTTTGCACCGGACGCCAGTGGTGCCAGCCCGTCCCTGTTCAGAGTCTAATCCCCCACTAGCCCTCATCTTATGAGAGGGGGTCTGAGGCACTGAGCAGTCAGCACACTTGCTCTGGGTCTGCCCATCGGCCCGAGGTGGAGTCGGGGACAGGAGACATGTCCAGCTGCCAGTGAGATTCTCCGTCCTGGCCCCACCTGCCCCCGCCGGCCAGCCTGAGTGGACGCCACCCACAGCTCCAACCTCCCTCTGTCTCTGTCCTCCCTGAGTCTTCCAAATGTCAAGTGATTGCTATAAAAAATGCACAGAATTCACATTATTGGATGAAATCGAAAGTGAAAGCGGCTCAGTCGTGTCCAGCTCTCTGCAACCCCATGGACTACATAGTCCATGGAATTCTCCAGGCCAGAATCCTGGAGTGGGTAGCCTTTCCCTTCTCCAGGGGAATTTTCCCGACCCAGGGGTGGGACCCAGGTCTCCTGCACTGCACTGCAGGCGGATTCTTTACCNTCCATGGAATTCTCCAGGCCAGAATCCTGGAGTGGGTAGCCTTTCCCTTCTCCAGGGGAATTTTCCCAACCCAGGGGTGGGACCCAGGTCTCCTGCAGTGCACTGCAGGCGGATTCTTTACCAGCTGAGCCACCAGGGAGCCTGTACTATGGCTGGCTCACGACAGATCCCATCTTGCTTGCTTTTTTTCCTATCAAAAGCTAATACATCAGTTAGCAGGGCTTCTCAGGAATTCATTTCCTTTAATACAAAATGACAATGATGATATTGACCCGTTCCGGGTGGAGAACTGGGGGATTAGGCGCTGCCACTGATGGACAAGGTGACCGTGGGAAAGGCAGACAGTGCATGTGACGCTGACCTGTGGCCCGGCAGGTGCCCCTCCAGAAGCGACATCGCGCTGGGGCTGGGGTCTCTGCCGCGAGCGGGCCAGCGGGACCCCGTCCGCTCCCCAGGACAGGAGCGCCTGCTCCGAGGGGGCAGCCGCCGCCCCGAGGGGGAGAGGCCGCCCACCTGGCTGTAGGTCCCGTCGTCGCTGCACTCGGGGATGAAGACCTGCTGCGGCTCCCTGCGGGCCTGCTCCTGGGTGTACTTCCTCTCGGCCACGCACCTGGACACGTCTGCAGGGAGGCACAAGGCAGGGCAGCGGTCAGGCCCCTGGAGACGCCCAGCAGAGGCATCGCGTGGGCGGCTGAGCTGCAGGGTCCTCCCGGGCGGGCGGCTGCAGGCGGGCACCTGTCAGGGCGCCAGTGTCCCTGAGGGGAGGACAGACTGGCGGGAAGAGTGGGGTGTCCTCCACACCAAGGGAGCCAGGAGGCCAAGTCTCCGAAAAGCCACTGGGCTTGACCATAGGGAAAGGCGGACTCTACTTCCTGGACGTGGAAGTCAGATGGTCCCCCTACGGGCCACGGACAGACTCCAGGACCCAAGGACATCCTCCGGAGCACATGGCCAGGCCATGTGCCATGTGGGGGCCACGTCTGAGAGCTACGGTGAGAATCAGCCCAGGGACACTGGCCCAGGCGTGGGAGGGCAGGCACCCCAGGGGCACAGGCCGTTTGGCCCGTGGCTGCAGCCCAGAGGGCCCGCCCCATCTGTGTCCACCCTTGTCCACCCTGTAGGCTCTTCCTTCTGCATCTGAGTTTCTCAGCATCTCAGAGTGACACCAGCCCCTGTGCATGCAGCCTTAAGTGGAAAATCCAACAAGACATCAGATTAAAGAGGCAAGTGTCTTTATCAGCCCTCCTGGCGCACTGAGCACAGGTTTCCACACATTCACAGTGAAATAGCCACCATGATGACTGGATGGAAAACACAGGGCTCCTCCTGTTCCTTGGGGGGACCCCTGGGGCCCCATAAACTAGCAGAAAAGGGAAAGACTGGAGCAGGCCCCACCCAGCTCTGGACGCAGGGGCCAGGAAACACAGCCGCCGAGACGCACCATGGAGATGGTGGGGAAGGCGGCCCCCACTCACCTGCTGCAGCTGAGCTGGGCACCAGAGCCTGCTCACCCCGACGCTCATCTTGGAAGTCCGGTATGAGTTACAGGCCCCAGGAAGGCCCCATCATCCCAGGACTGCAGGCCAGCTGAGTCTGTGTCCACCACGGGGAAGGCCGCCCCTGGGGCCACCTCCACCAGCCTCCCGTCCGGGGCCCGCACCCCGAGCACAGGGCTTATTTCTGTGGACTGCCAGCCCACATAACTCACTTGAATCTCACAAGTCGAAAAGAATGGCTTTTCCCATTTTTCTTAAGTGTTTCCAGATTTAAATTACAAGTTGTCTAGGTTTGAAAGGCCCTCTGGACGCTGAGAGATACACTGCTTCAAACGTGTCCACCGCCCAGCATTTTTAGGGGGTGACTCTCTGCTTGCCTGGGAGTAAAATCTCCTGGCCATGATGAGACGCCATCTGGGGTCCAGCTCCAGGCTCAGGGCTCCTGCCCCGTGGTGCCGGGCCTGAGCACAGATGCTGCTGCTGGGGGCCCTCATCTCGGACCCCAGGCAAGTGCCGCGGCGCCGCCCCTTGGCCCGACAGGCCTTGCGCCGGGGGGTGCGTCGATGCGGGCCTTATGTCGTGATCTGCGTTCCTGCCAGCACTCAGCAACATGTGGTTTTAATGCAGCCTGTGTTTTCGCTGAGGAGAAAACGCTGCCGTGGACCTCTGTCCTCATTTTTCAGTATAACCTGTGGTTTGACTGTCTAAAAGGAAAAGTGATACGGCTCCCAGCCTGCAAGCTCTCCACGAGGGTCCAGACGAGTTACACATTACTCCCAACAGCTGAACTCTGGCAGAACGCAGCACAAACAGATACATCGGCCAAAGAACCCACGGCCTCGCTCCTGTCTCCGACGCCGTCTTCAAAAGCACACGCAATTGCCGCCGATTGGGGAGTTCTCAAACCTCTTATGTGGACAGAGCGTTAAATTCCAGTTTACGCTGGCACACGGCTGGCGACCCAGGCACAGGGAGCCAGGAGGACTGTGCCGCAGGAAACGCAGCGCCCATCCCTGAGAGCAAGCCTCCGTCTGCCCACCAAACCAGGGTGCCGCTTGCCGGACCACTGGCCGCACCCCAGATGTCTAAGTTGGGCGCAGCGGCTGCACTCTTGAGAAGGGTCTCAACAGCAGCCCACTGCTTCCACCCTACTGAAATATGGGGCCAACTCCTGGTGTGTGTCGTCTTGTTTTCCTCATTGTTTTCTCTCAGTTGCAAAGTAAAAGAGATTCCTTTTCACAAGAGCGTCTTTGCATCAGTCACAGAGACTGTCACGCTGCGATGCTCGCTCTAAACCAGAAATAAGCAGCCACGTTCTGTAGCGGTTATTCCCGCTAAGGATGCTGTCCTTTAATCAGGAAGCAAATCATTTCCTACTTTGCTAAAATCACTCCAGATCAGATTAGCAATTATGGGAAGAGACACATTTGCTGCCCATTTCATGCAGAAGAATTCTGGAGAACACTCACAAAAAAAAACAGGGCCCGAGGAGGCTCAGCCAGAACGAGGTCAGGGGCACTGGCGCGGTTACAGGTGGCCCTGAGCTGGACCACCCCGAGCCTCGGCGCTCGTCATGCGGGGCCCCATCCATCACACACACAGGATGATGCTGAAACATGACCCTGAAGAAAGGGGACTGTGTTCCCTTTAACTCTTCCTAGGTGAGTCCTCACCCCAGAGAGAGCCCCCCAGCCAGCTCCTTACTGAGGAAGGAACTCGAGGGGATATGGAATTATTTACAGTCCATCTGTGAAATCTATAGAGAGGTGACACTGAGTAATTTTCTGGTCAACAGACCTGCTGACTCTGGACACAGTAGGGCAACTACGTGTTGGTGGTTCTGAGCACGGGGGGTTCAACGTTCTGGGGACACAGAGCTCTCTCTGCTGGGTCCCCATGGCCAGCACAGGGCCTGCATGGACCAGGCTGGGGTCAGAACAAGCAAGGCCGACGAAGAGGCCCACTCTCTGTTGGTAGCAGCCACAGAACGCTAGCCCGAGGGCGACTGGCTTCTTACTTTATTGGCATCTGGTGAAGCAGATCTTGTATTTCAAAAGTTGTAATACTTTACCAACCTGTCATTTTGAAGGCCAGACTCAGTAAAACNTCCATTTGTTTAAGCTTTCTTGAAAACAAAGGTCTCATAATATTTTGGGCTTTGTCCAGTGATGCAAACGTATCCCGATATTCCCCATAATCCCACCTAAACTGACTTCCTTTGCAGTTTCGAGCAGACACTCACGAGGCCGTCGGCAAACAGCCAGCAGCGCCAGCCGCGGGTCGCCGCGTGAACCTACCGGGGCAGCGGGGCGTCTTGCGGGCCACGGCGGTGCCGCTGATGGGCCTCCCGCTGGGCGTCACGCACCAGCAGTACCCCGTGTAGCTGTGGCACTGGATCTGTGGGGAGGGACAGACGGGGCGGTCAGTGCCCGCGGGGGCGTCACAGTCCACCAGGCCCACGGCTCCTCCCGGGCCCCCAGGAGACCCAGGGCTTCCTGAGGGCTGCGTCTGGACACCTGGCAAGGGGCCCCATGGTGCCTTGGACCTGGATCTGAGGGCTGAAAGGAGCCGGGGTGTTTGCACCGGACGCCGGTGGTGCCAGCCCGTCCCTGTTCAGAGTCTAATCCCCCACTAGCCCTCATCTTATGAGAGGGGGTCTGAGGCACTGAGCAGTCAGCACACTTGCTCTGGGTCTGCCCATCGGCCCGAGGTGGAGTCGGGGACAGGAGACATGTCCAGCTGCCAGTGAGATTCTCCGTCCTGGCCCCACCTGCTCCCGCCGGCCAGCCTGAGTGGACGCCACCCACAGCTCCAACCTCCCTCTGTCTCTGTCCTCCCTGAGTCTTCCAAATGTCAAGTGATTGCTATAAAAAATGCACAGAATTCACATTATTGGATGAAATCGAAAGTGAAAGCGGCTCAGTCGTGTCCAGCTCTCTGCAACCCCATGGACTACATAGTCCATGGAATTCTCCAGGCCAGAATCCTGGAGTGGGTAGCCTTTCCCTTCTCCAGGGGAATTTTCCCGACCCAGGGGTGGGACCCAGGTCTCCTGCACTGCACTGCAGGCGGATTCTTTACCAGCTGAGCCACCAGGGAGCCTGTACTATGGCTGGCTCACGACAGATCCCATCTTGCTTGCTTTTTTTCCTATCAAAAGCTAATACATCAGTTAGAAGGGCTTCTCAGGAATTCATTTCCTTTAATACAAAAGGACAATGATGATATTGACCCGTTCCGGGTGGAGAACTGGGGGATTAGGCGCTGCCACTGATGGACAAGGTGACTGTGGGAAAGGCAGACAGTGCGTGTGACGCTGACCTTTGGCCTGGCAGGTGCCCCTCCAGAAGCGACATCGCGCTGGGGCTGGGGTCTCTGCCGCGAGCGGGCTGGCGGGACCCCGTCCGCTCCCCAGGACAGGAGCGCCTGCTCCGAGGGGGCAGCCGCCACCCCGAGGGGGAGAGGCCGCCCACCTGGCTGTAGGTCCCGTCGTCGCTGCACTCGGGGATGAAGACCTGCTGCGGCTCCCTGCGGGCCTGCTCCTGGGTGTACTTCCTCTCGGCCACGCACCTGGACACGTCTGCAGGGAGGCACAAGGCAGGGCAGCGGTCAGGCCCCTGGAGACGCCCAGCAGAGGCATCACAGGGGCGGCTGGGCTGCAGGGTCCTCCCGGGGCGGGCGGCTGCAGGCAGGCACCTGTCAGGGCGCCAGTGTCCCTGAGTGGAGGACAGACCTGGCGGGAAGAGTGGGGTGTCCTCCACACCAAGGGAGCCAGGAGGCCAAGTCTCCGAAAAGCCACTGGGCTTGACCGTAGGGAAAGGCGGACTCTACTTCCTGGATGCGGAAGTCAGATGGTCCCCCTATGGGCCACGGACAGACTCCAGGACCCAAGGACATCCTCCAGAGCACATGGCCAGGCCATGTGCCATGTGGGGGCCACGTCTGAGAGCTACGGTGAGAATCAGCCCAGGGACATTGGCCCAGGCGTGGGAGGGCAGGCACCCCAGGGGCACAGGCCGTTTGGCCCGTGGCTGCAGCCCAGAGGGTCCGCCCCATCTGTGTCCACCCTTGTCCACCCTGCAGGCTCTTCCTTCTGCATCTGAGTTTCTCAGCATCCCAGAGTGACACCAGCCCCTGCGCATGCAGCCTCAAGCGGAAAATCCAACAAGACATCAGATTAAAGAGGCAAGAGTCTTTATCAGCCCTCCTGGCGCACTGAGCACAGGTTTCCACACATTCACAGTGAAATAGCCACCATGATGACTGGATGGAAAACACAGGGCTCCTCCTGTTCCTTGGGGGGACCCCTGGGGCCCCATAAACTAGCAGAAAAGGGAAAGACTGGAGCAGGCCCCACCCAGCTCTGGATGCAGGGGCCAGGAAACACAGCCGCCGAGACGCACCGTGGAGATGGTGGGGAAGGCGGCCCCCACTCACCTGCTGCAGCTGAGCTGGGCATCAGAGCCTGCTCACCCCGACGCTCATCTTGGAAGCCCAGTATGAGTTACAGGCCCCAGGAAGGCCCCATCATCCCAGGACCGCAGGCCAGCTGAGTCTGTGTCCACCATGGGGAAGGCCGCCTCCACCAGCCTCCCGTCCGGGGCCCGCACCCCGAGCACAGGGCTTATTTCTGCGGACTGCCAGCCCACATAACTCACTTGAATCTCACAAGTCGAAAAGAATGGCTTTTCCCATTTTTCTTAAGTGTTTCCAGATTTAAATTACAAGTTGTCTAGGTCTGAAAGGCCCTCTGGACGCTGAGAGATATACTGCTTCAAACGTGTCCACCGCCCAGCATTTTTAGGGGGTGACTCTGCTTGCCTGGGAGTAAAATCTCCTGGCCATGATGAGACACCATCTGAGGTCCAGCTCCAGGCTCAGGGCTCCTGCCCCGTGGTGCCGGGCCTGAGCACAGATGCTGCTGCTGGGGGCCCTCATCTCGGACCCCAGGCAAGTGCCGCGGCGCCGCCCCTTGGCCCGACAGGCCTTGCGCCGGGGGGTGCGTCGATGCGGGCCTTATGTCGTGATCTGCGTTCCTGCCAGCACTCAGCAACATGTGGTTTTAATGCAGCCTGTGTTTTCGCTGAGGAGAAAACGCTGCCGTGGACCTCTGTCCTCATTTTTCAGTATAACCTGTGGTTTGACTGTCTAAAAGGAAAAGTGATACGGCTCCCAGCCTGCAAGCTCTCCACGAGGGTCCAGGCGAGTTACACATTACTCCCAACAGCTGAGCTCTGGCAGAACACAGCACAAACAGATACATCGGCCAAAGAACCCACGGCCTCGCTCCTGTCTCCGACGCCGTCNTTGTCTGTTTCATGAGAGTTGACACTTTTTGCATATTTTGACTCAGTTCTTACAATATGTTTATCTTCTGGGATAAGCATATGAGTTAAAGCATTTTTCAAATGAGGAAACCAGAGCTCAAAGAGATTGAGTAAATTATTCAAGATGGTCAACTAGTACTAGGTAGAGAGAGGATTAGAATGCAGGTCAGTCTGGCTTCCAAAGAAGCATATTGGTTCTAGTTCAGTTCAGTTTAGTCGCTCAGTCGTGTCGGATTCTTTGCGACCCCATGAACCACAGCATGCCAAGCCTCCCTATCACCAACTCCCAGAGTTTACCCAAACTCATGTCCATTGAGTCAGTGATGCCATCTAACCATCTCATCCCCTGTCATCCCCTTCTCCTCCTGCCTTCAATCTTTCCCAACATCAAGTTCTTTTCAAATGAGTCAGCTCCTCGCATCAGGTGGCCAAAATATTGGAGTTTCAGCTTCAACATCAGTCCTTCCAATGAACACCCAGGACTGATTTCCTTTAGGATGGACTGGTTGGATCTCCTTGCAGCTCAAGGAACTCTCCAGAGTCTTCTCCAACACCACAGTTCAAAAGCATCAATTCTTCTACACTCAGCTTTTTCTATAGTCCAACTCTCAGATCCATACATGATTACTGGAAAAACCATGGCCTTGACTAGATGGATCTTTGTTGAGAGTTATTGTTAATTCATCTAAGAAATATAAAGTCCCAACCTGGAGTCTCAAACTGTGACTAGCACTCTGAAACTCGAGCAAACATCTCATATACTCCCACATGGAGATAAGACCATGAAACACAAATGAATCAGCAAGAACTACCAGTTGGTATATAATTATGTGTTGAATTACATGACACAAGGTAAAGAACTTTAAGGGTTCAAGAGAGAAAAACATTAATGGAAACTAAGCTTTAAGATGATCTACAAAATTGTTAAGATTTTATCAGCAATAGTAAAAGAGAGGAGTTTCTGATTCCAGACAAGACAGAGTAAGCACATTCCACCCTATTCCTCCTGCTAATTTAAATCAAACTCTCTGGGTAAAATATATAAAACAACTATAGGGAGACTGAAAGTAGAGGACATTGACTAGGGACCTCAAGCCTCCTCTGAGGACAACCTGATGATGAGTTCCTAGGGAGTTTTTGACTTTATATCAGTATGAGTTCCTAGGGAGTTTTTGACTTTATATCAGTATATCAAAGTACTATACAGACGTAGGGTTGATTCTGCAACCCAAAATCATGAATGGACACAAACCAAAAAATTTTTTTAATCAAAAATAAATAAGCTCCAAGGAAAACCTACTGTCTCCAGCCATAGGAGACATGTCCTAAGAATAGGACATCCCTGCAGAAAAGAATCACATAGCTATATTTCCTCTACTCAAGACAAATACCATGAAGGAAATCAAAACCTTCCCCACCTGCTCTGAACTTGTGGAGACTCTGGGGTGGAGTGTTGTCAACCATCCCCACCCCTGCACTAACACAAGCATGAATAGCACCCATCCCCTTCACCAGGAGGTATGGTAGAAATGGTAGAAGGGGGCCCTAGTGACTGTTCCTACCTGACACCAAGTGAACATCAGCAAAGAGATGGCACATCTCCCATACATAGCTGGCACACTAGCCATAGAGACAGTGGAGCAGAACCATGGTGATAATCTCCTCACTACCCTAAGGGAACACGAGCAGAAGTGGCTGCCCTCCTCTTCCACCAGGTACAGTGGCCACAGAAACTGTTAAGTGGACTGCAGTCAAATAACCCTGTCTTGTTATGAACAAAAGTAAAGTTGTGGTAGAGTTGGTGGGTGAGGAGAAGTTAAGGAAAGCAATCTTTTAACTTGGGTATAAAGTCTTGGGCATATTCCTAAATAGCCAATGTGTGAAAGGCAATATTTAAGATAATTATATTATTAGAAGGAAATAGAAGTTTCTAGAGTCCATTGAAAGAAAAAACTATAATATATCAAGACAGATTTTTAATCTCGGGAGTATATCCCTACACACAATAAATAAAGATTAATTGACAAAAACTATTGCTGAATTATAATGAAACACTAAAATAATTCCGGGAGCTGCTAAGGACAGGGAGGCCTGGCATGCTGCAGTCCATGGGGTCGCAAAGAGTCAGACATGACTGAGAGACTGAACTGACCGACTGGCTAAAATAACATTCAGGTAATCCACAGAAAGTCAGAAAATGATGAACAGTACAATGAAGAACAGACAGAAAAGTAAACAAATAATAAGATAGACACCTTAAATCTTAGCATAGCAGTAATTACACTAAATGTAAATTGTAAACGTCCCAATTAAAAGGTAGAGATTATCAGATTGGGTTTTTTTAACTTGAGTTAACTATATGCTATCTGTAGCAAAAACATTTCAAATATAATTGTATAATATATTAAAGGTAAAAGGAAGAAAACACTAATAAAAAGAAACCAGGAGTTTCTGTATTAATGTCAAACCAAGTAGTTTTTGGAGCAAAGAAAACTACTGAGGATACAGAGGGGCGTTACATAATGACTGATTTGCCAACAAAATAGAACAAGCCTAAATATGTATGCACCAAACAATAGAGCTTCAGAACCCATAAAGTAAAAACTGACAAACCTGAAAATATAAATAGACAAATACACAGTTATGACTGTGGTCTTCATCACCTGTCTTTGAATAAGAGATGCACTACCTAGACAGAAAATCAGCAAGGACATATAAGAATGTATGGCAAAGCCAATACAGTATTGTAAAGTTAAAAAAAAAAAAAAAAAAGCAACTGAATAACACCATCATCCTAGGGAATCTAATTAACATTTTAAAACACTTCACCTAAATTAGCAGAATATACATTATTTTCAAGCACATATGGAACATTTATTTAAATAGACTCTATTTTGGTCTATAAAACAAAATTTAACACATTTATGTACTTTGACCATAACAGAATTAAACTGGAAATAAATAGCAGAAAAATAATAAGAAAATTTCTGAACTTTGGAAATTAAATTATGCAGTTTTTATATAATCCACGGCTCAAAGAGAAAGTCTCAAAGGAAATTGGAAAACACTGAGCTGAATGAAAATAAAATTGCTACATGAAAACTCTTTGGAAGGCAACTAAAGTAGTATGTATGGGAAAATTTATAGTATTAAGGCCTCTAAATGTTGTTGTTTCATAAAATTAGCTTTTGAGTGGATTTTATTATTATCTTTCAGTTTACAATTTCATCAATTTCTTCTCTCATCTTTATTACTTACTTCTTTCTGCTTGTTTTGGGCTTATCGTATTCTTTTCATCGTTTCTTGAAGAGAAGCTCAAATTGTTAATATGTGAATTTTCAGTAGATACGGGAAAATTTATAGCACTAAAGACCTCTATTTCCCCCCTTTTCATCATGAGTTTACCACTTTCTATTTTTTATTTCCTCTTTGCAACATCAACTGCCCATTTCCATCTCAATTTCCAATTTCCCGTTATCAATTTAACCCGCATCAATTTCCCTCTTTAAGACATCAGTTTCTCTGTTTCCAATATCCAGTTCCTCTTCCCATCATCAATTTTCTGTCCCTAACATCAGTATCCAACCCCCTTTCCAATATCAACTTTTCCTTCTTCCTGCCTGACAGAGACTCAGTTCTGGGTAGGAGTACTTTTCTCTCCCACATTCACGCTCTTTAGGGAGCTTGGTACTGTCCCCAACCACAAACCATTTGTCCCTGGAATCAGGGTCCTGTTCCACTTTTGCATACAGGGTCACTTCACCCCTGTTTCAATTACCCTTCTCTTAAGGTTCCCAGTCAGTTACCGTTTTGGTTACGTTAACTTCCACAGTCCAGTAGTATGGGCTTAAGAACATCCTAAATGGACAGCTTCTAACTTACCTCTCTCAACTCATTCTCCTCTCTGAAATTTTGGTCCCAGGGCCCCCTTCTCTCCTCCATCTCTGTCTGTTTCCACAATCCTCCACCCTGCAAGGACTGGTTTTACCTCTTTGCTGTGATAACCCTCTGAGGTTTAGCTGCTATTGGCTTGTTTGGTTACCTGTCTTCTAGTGAATCTGGTATCATGGACAAGTCTGCGCATCAAAGCAGACACGCACACCCAGGTTTAAATTCTTGTCTTCCCAATTATTTTGTACCTTGGGGACAACCTCTAATTTCTTTTCTCAAAAAAAAACTGGGTTCAATAATAATCAGTATTTCTTTGAGGAGTAAATGAATTACCAGACTGTGTAGACAGCTGTGAATATTTCATTAATCTAGCTCCTTCACCTACTCCTTTGAAGGCATTCCCCATCCCAGGAGGGAATGTGATGTTGGAGTGTCAGGAACTACTGCACACTTATAGATGGGTGCACAGTTTTTGGTTGTCTTCATGTCTTAAGATACACACATTCCCTTGCTCAAACCCACTCAAGATTGTCTATCAGCAGGTAACCGTAAGTTGTGAAGTTCCAATGGGAAGCCTTTGAGAATAGAAGGGAGCACTGTTAGTTATTACTCTAGGGTGTCAGGCTCAAACCGAGACTGTGTAGATGAACTGAATGTGGAATAAGCTCCAGCTTTTAGGAACCATTCTAACAAAGTCTGCCTGTCAACTTCGGCCTGCCTCTCATCTTGGGAAAAGCTGACTCGTGTTCCAGCTTTGGGAGACTAGGGCTATGTTCTCCACACAAGAGATACACTCATCTGCACTGCTGCAGCCGTCAGCACCTGTAGAAAGAAGAGTAGTTTCCAACCCACCAAATCAATAAACAAACAGCGCCCACTGGATATGAAAGCAAAGTGAGACCACAGGGCCAACAGGTTGGATCACTCCACGAGCTGCTATCCTGGGCCACCTCCAGGTGGAGAGGCCTCCCTCCCTCCTTACATCACAGCAGAATGAGTATAATGAGCGTTTGGGAATAATTAGCAGATGACACACTGCCCTTGAGGGATGATGGGTTAACAGCAGCACAACAAAGCTCAAGAGAATTTCGAAACGTCAGTGACTTTATAAGACTCAAAAGGTAGGCAAGCTGTGCCAGAACTGATCTGCGAGGCTGATGCCCCAACCTGTGCCAGCTGCCAATGCTGTGAGAGAACACAGTAGGGACTTAGCTCTTTTTTTTCAGTGAGAGCGTGGTGCTGCCTGATTTGGAGGAAAATTAATTAGTAATAGAAAGAAAAGCCTCTAGGTAATTAGGGAATCCTTCTTCTCTGTCTTTTGTCCTGACTCTCTGCTATCGACAGTGCCCACTCCACCCACTGGTCAGGCTCCATGCATCACTTCGTTTCACCATCTTCCCCACCCCCACTTCCTCAGATAGACTGGTAAGAATGCAGGAGCCCGTTTCCCAGAGGGTATCCAATGACAGCAGCTCTAAACCACAGCACTGTCAACACTGGTTGGAAATAAGGATGTATTAGAAATGTAATAAGGATGTAACTAGATTTTCACAGCTAAAATTAAGATAGCATTGCCTCACAAGAGGCTAACACATTCCCTCCTTAGGTTGATCATATGTATTATGGTCCAGCTGCAAAAAACCTGAGAAAGGCATTTTGGAAAACACTGTCTAAGGCATACCAAGGTAGAGTGGGAATGGTTCTTCCTGCAGGGGATGTTCTGTCAAGAAAAGCAAGGTGCCCAGAGAAATATTTCCCAATGAAAGTTTTCTGACCCTGCACGTCTGTTAATAGGCAAATCTCTCATGCCACCATTGCATCACTAACCCAGTGTGAATTCATGCCCTAAAATTAGCAGGTTTGTAAGGCAGGGGAGAGAAGGTAAGGAAGGGAAATAAGTGAGTGAATAGGGACCGAAGGGAAATATCACCAATTTTTGTGACGTTGGTGGTCAGAGAGAGTGTGTAGACTGCCAGCCAAGCCTACCTGCGTGCTGAAGTAAAGTGAAGCAAAGTGAATTGAAGTGAAGTGGAGTGAAGTGAAGTGAAAGTTGCTCAGTCGTGTCCAATTCTTTGTGACCCCATGGACTATGCAGTCCATGGAATTCTCCAGGCCAGAATACTGAAGTGGGTAGCCATTCCCTTCTCTAGGGAATCTTCCCAACCTAGGGATCAAATCGCAGTCTCCCTCATTGCAGTTGGAGTCTTTACCAGCTGAGCCACCAGAGAAGCTCAAGAATACTGGAGTGGGTAGCCTATCCCTTCTCCAGCGAATCTCCGCAACCTCGGAATCAAACCAGGGTCTCCTGCATTGCAGGCAGATTCTCTACCAGCTGAGCTAACAGGGTTTTAAGTTCCACTACCTGCACGCTAGTGGAACTTAATCACTTCAGTTTAGCAGAGGTACACTAAGAAGTTTATTGTCTTTTTCAGATGAATGTTTCTTTGTGGACAATCCAAATAATAAATAAGAAGTGCTCAGTGTAGCAGATAAGTCCCTTATGGGGTAACAGATGCTTTTATAATTTAATTCCTGGGTATTCAATGAATATTCATATGCATCAGATGAGAATTGTTTGGCTCCAGTAAAACTATGCAATGTCTCTTTGTCAACAAACAGAAAGAGGTGTGCAATTCTGCCAAGTTGATGTACTCTGTTCACGCGTGTTAACCAAGGCTCTGCCTCAGCCGCTTAGGTTAGAGCCAAACAGCCTTGTGAGAACAGCCAAGGCACACCTGTCCACTATAGTCTGAGAGTAGAAAATAAAACCTGTGCACACAAGGAGGGTGCTACACAGGAAAATAACTCAATTTTATATGCCATCTTGCGGGATAAAATCTGCTTAATATCGACTCTACCCCAATACTTTGTAGTAAAGATGGCCGAAGAGCAAAACATAGACAACTTAAATGGGTCTGAGAAATGCACACAGTGAAAAAGCTCATACATCTGTTCAACACATTTGGACTTTTATACCATTTCCTTCAAAATTAGCTTTTGAATGCTCTAGACCCCAAAGCTGTTTTTCCGTCTGGGCCACAAAATTCAAATCTCCTGATTTCATGCCAATGTGTATGTTCTCTGAAAGGCTCCGAGAATCAATCATTCAACCCCAATTTGAACCATTGTCTTTGATGAGGCCCAGCCTCAGAAGTAACTCCATCTGTTAATGATTTATTTGGAAAACAGGAAAAAACCTCAACTAGAATTATGTTTGTTAATTGCTGTATCAATCATTATTTTTGTGGAACAGCTTCTATATATTTTAACCAGCCCCAAGGGACAATTTCAGATTTTCTAGCATGACAAACATTTGAAATTAGAAAAAGGCTTTAATGGTTTAATTGTGCAAACCACCAAATACCTTATTCTCAAATTTTAGACAAATGTAATGATTACATATGACTTATGATCATATATATTGGCATGTATTGAATATTATATTAATATATACTATATGTGACATAGTCTATATTAGTACATCTTATTATATATATTATATATTACTGGTGTGGGCAATATTTATCTTAAAGGAATAAGAGTAAGTATTGGGGGCTTGCAAGATGTAAATTATGTTGTTATTACTTATCTCTGCTATTGTAGCAAAAGTAGCCATAAGTGATATATAAAAAATTGAATGTGGCTATGTTCAAATAAAACTTTACAAAAACAGGTGGCCAGCCCTTGAATCGTGTTTGCAGTCCTTGATATACTACATGTCGTTTATCACACTTTATTATATACTATATGTTATAAAATATGATTGTATATTAACTACACAAAATAGTTTATACACGTGGATTGAATGATGGGGAAAATATATTCACCCCATATACAGTAGGGACTTCCAGGAAGCACTTGGTGAAGATAATGATACAGGGATAAAATATATCCATGAAATACCCCAACATCAACATTAAATTTAAATCTATTTTAAAATGAATATTGAAATGCTTATTAAGCTGCGTCACTGTTACATTGGAAGCTAGCAGGCACTTTATCCTGGGTCTTGGGTAAGCCACATTATTTTCCTGGGATCCCTTGTGGCAAGAGCTGCTGTCCTCCATTACAAGTAACAAATTCAAACAGAATTTATCATATCATATATTGCCTCCTTGATTAGATTTCTCAGCGATGCAAATGATAAATGCTTTGCTAAATCTCACATCTAGCATCTTTGACATTCAGTAGAAACTTTTCACTCTACATCTTTTTTGTCATATTTATTATATGACTTGGAACAGCCTTTTATATATTGACTTGGAACAGCCTTCCTTGATTTTGAGTTGCATTTTCATATGATGGAGTCCCCAGTGCTTCCCCAGTCTTGAGAGAGTTGCCAAAAGACTGGGTCTTGGAGGTCTGTGAGCCTTGTTGGCTCTCCAGTGGGGCTCCATAATTTTCACCTAATAGCTGAATTTCTTGGTGAAACTTGACCAGGGCTAGTTACTCATGGTTCTCCTTCAGCATTGACTTCTAAACCCCCAATAAAGGAAATGTGTGTATATGTGTGTGTATGCATGTAAGAGAAGGAAAATGTCACCATACATACTCTCATGATTATGTGAACAAGGGGAGGGGGAATTAAAAACTGATTTCAAAAAAATTAAAGAGAAGAAAGAAAGGATTGTGGGTAAATTTTAAAGTTAAATCCAGCTTAAGAAATGATTGGAAGTTTTGAAAAAAGTGAGCATTAAGGATGACAGGATTGGGGTCCAAGAATACCTTAAGCTGTAGGATGAAGAGTATACATTACAAAGGAAAATACAGTAGGGGTAAGTGTGCAGTCCTGACTTGAATCCAAGAAATTAATAGCACAATACAAAACTGAATATGTGGAGGAAGACTGGGAGATGGGATTAGCAGACAGTAAAAAATCAACATCAATATCAACATCTCTTCAATAAAACGAACATGGTCATAGAGTATAATAAAGTTAGCATATCTGGAATAAAGATGTCCATGGTTTCTCCACGGGTGCCTTCTCCACTTATCACTCCCTGGGATAGTCCTGTCTGCATTAAGGAGATGGTGGTGATGCTCAAACCCACTTACCAAGCAGAGAGAAAATAGATGGTCAAATATTAAGACAGAAAGTATCGGGTCCAGTGGACACCGAACCAAGAGTCAAAATTAGTGAAAGCGATGGAAGTTGAGCAAAACTTAAGTAAGAGGGGAAAGTGGAGATGATGTGACTGCCCCTACACACATGAGCTGTTATTGCTCATCTTCATTTTTCAGATTGCTAGAGCCTGGGCTGAGGGGTTCCAAAGACCACACAAGTTCTGCTCTGAAGATTAAGCCCCTTCCAGAACACTCTGGCTGTTGGCAGGATGCAGTTTACTAAGGAATTACTGAGAGGTGTCTCAAGCAAAGAAACTAGAATGTGAGGGGTCAAAAACCCTTGGTAAGTGTGGGGGCATGTAGAATTGAGGGTGGAATCCTGGAAAAGAGGAGTAGAAAGGAGAGCAAGCAGGTCGTGTGGGAGCTGGCTTTAAATTTGCCAAGAGCTGTTCCTTGTTCCCAGTACAGGATTTAGTCCTGTTTTAAGAGTTGCCAACAGAAGTCATACAAAGATATATTGATATTTCAAAGAAAAATTTACAGTCAGTGAAGAGAAATGAGTGAAAACAATGTCAACATAAGGGGATATCTGTTATAATTTCTATATGAAATGTAGGTGTTCCCCACCCTCCCTCAGGAGGTTTGGTGGGGCTAGAAAGTTGAGCCTGCATCCTAGCTCTTCTCTAAATAGCAGAAAGACTGTGAGCAAGTCACTTACACGCCCCTGCTGGGATGTCTGTCCTGATCATTCTGAACACTCATTCTGAAAATGGTTAACAAATTTCAAAACACAGTAATCTCAGGTATCCTATGTGGTTACAGAATNAAGTAAAAGAGATTCCTTTTCACAAGAGCGTCTTTGCATCAGTCACAGAGACTGTCACGCTGCGATGCTCGCTCTAAACCAGAAATAAGCAGCCACGTTCTGTAGCGGTTATTCCCGCTAAGGATGCTGTCCTTTAATCAGGAAGCAAATCATTTCCTACTTTGCTAAAATCACTCCAGATCAGATTAGCAATTATGGGAAGAGACACATTTGCTGCCCATTTCATGCAGAAGAATTCTGGAGAACACTCACAAAAAAAAACAGGGCCCGAGGAGGCTCAGCCAGAACGAGGTCAGGGGCACTGGCGCGGTTACAGGTGGCCCTGAGCTGGACCACCCCGAGCCTCGGCGCTCGTCATGCGGGGCCCCATCCATCACACACACAGGATGATGCTGAAACATGACCCTGAAGAAAGGGGACTGTGTTCCCTTTAACTCTTCCTAGGTGAGTCCTCACCCCAGAGAGAGCCCCCCAGCCAGCTCCTTACTGAGGAAGGAACTCGAGGGGATATGGAATTATTTACAGTCCATCTGTGAAATCTATAGAGAGGTGACACTGAGTAATTTTCTGGTCAACAGACCTGCTGACTCTGGACACAGTAGGGCAACTACGTGTTGGTGGTTCTGAGCACGGGGGGTTCAACGTTCTGGGGACACAGAGCTCTCTCTGCTGGGTCCCCATGGCCAGCACAGGGCCTGCATGGACCAGGCTGGGGTCAGAACAAGCAAGGCCGACGAAGAGGCCCACTCTCTGTTGGTAGCAGCCACAGAACGCTAGCCCGAGGGCGACTGGCTTCTTACTTTATTGGCATCTGGTGAAGCAGATCTTGTATTTCAAAAGTTGTAATACTTTACCAACCTGTCATTTTGAAGGCCAGACTCAGTAAAACGAAGAACTCTGCACTGCGGTCTTCGGCATAAATGCGGAGCGCCGGCCTGTGACACAGGACCAGCAGGGCGCCAAGGAGGCTCCTCGCCCGCCCGCCTGCAGCTGGCCAGTGGGCAGCGCCGCGGCAAGAGTCCACGCCATCCTTCGGCCAGAGGGAGCAGCTCAGAGCCGAGGAGAAAGGGGCCCAGTGTCTATTTCAAATACGTATTATCATTGTAAATGCAAAGAAAGAAAGAAATTAGACAAGAAAACCCAGGGTGTACAATTGGGGTGGCCAAGTCCTAAAGGCAAAAGATAAAGTGCAAACTATCGCACAAACATATGAAAGTGCTCAGGCGTTTCTGACACGTTTATCCAGGAAGCAGCCGATCAGAACCGGCTCTGTGAAGACCGGCCACCGCGGCCGTCCGTGCACCACACCAGCTCCCCGTGCGAGCGGCCTCGGGGCCCTTTTGTGTGAACTTTGGCCTCGACCTTTGTGGGAAGGGGACAGCTGAGGCTGCCCTGCGCTCGCCCAGCTCCCCCGAGGGACTCCTGGAGGATACAGGTGCTGCTGAAGCAAACAGAGAAGTGTTCTTCGTGTGTGGGGGTTTTTTTTTAACAATATTTCACAGAGTCCTGTTGTATTTCTGATCCTGGTTTGAACATGAGAGCAACGGCCCCACCTCTTGTGTCTGCTTTCATCGAGAGGGTGCGTCTAACATCAGACCTGGGAGAACCCGTGGAAGGTGAAGGCCAACAAGCCTGGGGAGGGCTTCTGCAAGGGACAAGTCCCTGCATGATTAAACCGTCCTGGAGCCACACGTGTAACAGGCACCTCAGAGCCTGCCTGCGGGTGCGAGGAGCCTGAAGAGACGTGGCACGAAGTGAGGACACAGGCCTGGCCGAAAGGGCCTGGCAGAAGAGACTCACACACATATGCGCACACATACACATACATGTTCTTGCACGACACACACGCAACGTCCCCACATGGAGGCGCCTGCCCACACGCACACATGTACGTGAACCTGCGCACATAGGCACACACATCACACACCTGTAGACGCCTCCATGGAGAGACTCTGCTGAAGAAAATGCTGGCAGGCCAACACTGACTTCAGCTCAGTTCAGCTCAGTTCAGTCACTCAGTCATGTCCGACTCTTTGTGACCCCATAGACTGCAGCACTCCAGGCCTCCCTCTCCACCACCAACTCCCGGAGTTCACCCAAACCCACGTCCATTGAGTCGATGAGGCCATCCAGCCAGCTCATCCTCTGTCATCCCCTTCTCCTCCTGCCTTCAATCTTTCCCAGCATCGGGGTCTTTTCCAATGAGTCAGCTCTTCACATCAGGTGGCCAAAGTATTGGAGTTTCAGCTTCAGCCTCAGTCTTTCCAATGAATATTCAGGACTAATTTCCTTTAGGATGAACTGGTTGCATCTCCTTGCAGTCCAAGGGACTCTCAAGAGTCTTCTCCAACACACAGGTAAAAAGCATCAATTCTTCGGTGTTCAGCTTTCTTTATGGTCCAACTCTCACCTCCATACATGACCACTGGAGAAACCATAGCTTTGACTAGATGGACCTTTGCTGACAAAGTAATGTCTCTGCTTTTTAATATGCGTCTGGATTGTTCATAACTTTCCTTCCAAGGAGTGTCTTTTAATTTTATGGCTGCAATCACCATCTGAAGTCATTTTTGAGCCCCCCAAAATAAAATCAGCCACTGTTTCTACTGTTTCCCCATCTATTTGCCATGATGTGGTGGGATCGAATGCCATGATCTTAGTTTTCTGAATGTTGAGTTTTAAGCTAACTTTTTCACTCTCCTCTTTCACTTTCATCAAGAGGCTCTTTAGTTCTTCTTCGCTTTCTGCCGTAAGGGTGGTGTCATCATCATATAAGTTAAATAAATAGGGTGACAATATACAGCCTTGACATACTCCTTTGGAACCAGTCTGTTGTTCCATGTCCTGTTCTAACTGTTGCTTCCTGACCTGCATACAGATTTCTCAAGGGGCAGATCAGGTGGTCTGCTATTCCCATCTCTTTCAGAATTTTCCACAGTTTATTGTGATCCACACAGTCAAAGGCATTTACATAGTCAATGAAGCAGAAATACATGTTTTTCTGGAACTCTCTTGCTTTTTCAATGATCCAGCGGATGTTGGCAATTTGATCTCTGGTTCCTCTGCCTTTTCTAAAACCAGCTTGAACACTGACTTAGAGCAACCAAACTGTGCCCTGGTCCTGGGCACCATGACCAGATAACAAAGCTTCTCTGGGAGGTAGTGGGAACTTCAGAGGCCCTGCCTTCTTCCAGGGCAGGTCATCTGAAGCCTAGGCAAGCGGCCAGCGACGCAGCTTCCGGCCCATTTCTCGGCTCTCCAAATACAAGCAAGGGTTGCTAAGCACCACACATCCATGATCAGAACAACCTTCAGAGAGACAGAGTTCCTCACATCCACCTGACCCAACCCCCTGTTTCAGAGACGAGAAGTCAGGTGCAGCCCGCCAGCCTGGCCTCTTCATCCCGGTTGCGTGGCTCCCTGACCTCTGGGAACTCGGGGCGTGCGGAGGCCAGGACCCCACCACCACAGCCCTATCTGTACCCAGTGGAGACCCCCAGCAGCTCCTGCCCCCGGGGCGGGGAGGGAGGCAGGTGGGCCACACCGGTGCTGCTGGGCTGCGCACCTGCAGCGCTCTCAGGCGGCGCACCGGCATTCTAGTAAAGTTGCAGTGAAAGCACCCGGAGCGCGTCAGAGAGGGCGCCGCTGCACTGAGAGGGGTTGGCCGGCGCTCTCAAGCCTCGCAGAGGCCCGCTGGAAGCCTCGGCGCTCTCCACGTGTGCAGGCCACACCTTCCACAGAGTGTCCAGAAACAGAGCTGGGCCTGAGCTCTCCTGCGGGACCAGCAGAGCCCCGGTCCCGCCCAGGTCAGCAGGATGTCTCCCGCAAGTGGCCCAGGTCATGTGGGTGAATGCAGATGGTCCCACGGACCCAGGGCCCCGCCTGCCCTGAGCATGCTGAGGTGAAACTCCTCACAGCAGCCCAACTCGGACAAAGGGCCCGTAAGCAATCCCAAGGNATGGTCCCACGGACCCAGGGCCCCGCCTGCCCTGAGCATGCTGAGGTGAAACTCCTCACAGCAGCCCAACTCGGACAAAGGGCCCGTAAGCAATCCCAAGGCTTCTAGACCAACGGTCACCATTTGACCGGAGTGAACGCCCAGGTGTCCATCACTTGGGTTTTCACAGGGGAGAGTGAGGGGTCTGGAAGCCATCGCACGTGTGATGGCGTGGGGCCCACCTGCACGACATCTCAGGCCCTCCGTGCTCATGCGCTGCCGACACTCACGCCCACCGAGACCCCAGCACGGGCAGCAGCCCCTCTGCGATGGCCGTCGGCACCTGTGAGGTCCGGGCAGTGGGGAACGGCAAACACCAGGCATCCTTTGCGACAGTGTTCCTCTTACTCGCCCGCCACTCAAAGCCCTGGTCTTAGAATCTCCAGGAAGCTGCTTTTGTCAGAATCCTTTATGACAGTGTTTCCAGAAATCTCAGAATACTTCCAAGATCTCCTGGCATCTGACTTTCCTTTTTCTTCTTTCTTCTGTTTTTTTTTTTTTNGACCACAGAAGGGTGTTAGCAGGACCAGTCTCACTAACATCAGTGGGAGGGCGGCTGCTTGCTGAGAGCCCTCAGCTGCAGGCCTCGCCTGGCCCACAAAGCAGGGAGACTGAGTCCCCCTGGCTCACGGGAGGGGCTGTTGAGTGTCATTCTTCTTCTAGTTGGAAACACAACCAGGGCAAATTGCCTTTGTGGATTTTTTCACTTTCAGCTTTTCTCATGAAACTCAAACTCTTCCTTTTCTATTACAAAGCTGACCTGTGTCCAGCAGGGGTTGGAGGAATTGAGGAGAACTTGGGAGGCTTCCTGTCTGTTCAGAACTTGGGCTAGGGACTGGGTCTGAAGGAGCCTTGCTTGGTTTCCATTGGAGGGTATGGGGAGGCCTGGAGAGCATTTGGTTTGTGGGTGCAAGGTGGGGGGAAGGGGCGGCCAGCATCTTCTTCACCATGCCCTCCAAGATGGGGGGGGTGACGCCCTCTGAGATGGGGGACACCCTCCAAGATGAGGGGGATGCCCTCCAAGATGAGGGGGGCCGCCCTCCGAGATGGGGTGGGACGCCCTCCGAGATGGGGTGGGNAAGGACGGAGGAACCTGGTGGGCTGCCATCTACGGGTTCACACAGAGTCGGCCACGACTGAAGCGACTTAGCAGCAGCATCTGGCTGGTGTGAGGTGATGCCTCCCTGTGGTTCGATCTACACTTCTCTAATAATTAGCGATGTTGAGCATGTGTTCATGTGTTTGGTCATCTGTGTGTCTTCTTTGGAGATATGTCTGCAGGGACTGTGTCGTCTTCGTCCTTGCAGCGTCATGCGCAGGCTGCTCGGCGCGTGCTCGGTGAATGGCAGGATGGCCTCTCCGGCGCCAGCTTTAAGACCGTGCTCCGCCGCTCGCGCTGTTCTGTGAGCTTCTGCTGCCACTCTCACCTCCCGCGTGCTGCTGCCTCTGCTCCTCTTTCCGCTCATCCATGGGGTGGGGGGAGTGGACAGAGACCCCAGTCTCCAGAGAGACACGGCGGTTGCTTCTCACTGAGCCTGTGCTTACGCGGTTGAGGTGGCTCTGCTCCAGGTCTGAACCCCATCTGGGAAGGCCTGGAAGCTTAGATGCAAACAGCAGCCATCTTACTCCTGCAGGGGCTCTCAGCTCTCACCTTTTGACAGTAGGGTACAGTGTGGAAGGGTGTGTCTCAGGCCCAGGCTTTGCTGTGTCCTGAGAGACCTTTATAGCCTGGCTCAGACCAACTCACTGAAACCTGGGGACCTGCAAACTGGGGGTGGCTTAACTCTGCCACCCTTGGCAACATGATTGAAGGATGATGAGTGAAACGCTTTGAGGCTCTTTTGGAAGAGTTGCTGGTTCAATGCACAGTGTGTCCCATCTCTTGTCACCTGCCAGGGGCACCCCTTGTGTGACCGAGGGTGCTGACCACAGAAGGGTGTTAGCAGGACCAGTCTCACTAACATCAGTGGGAGGGCGGCTGCTTGCTGAGAGCCCTCAGCTGCAGGCCTCGCCTGGCCCACAAAGCAGGGAGACTGAGTCCCCCTGGCTCACGGGAGGGGCTGTTGAGTGTCATTCTTCTTCTAGTTGGAAACACAACCAGGGCAAATTGCCTTTGTGGATTTTTTCACTTTCAGCTTTTCTCATGAAACTCAAACTCTTCCTTTTCTATTACAAAGCTGACCTGTGTCCAGCAGGGGTTGGAGGAATTGAGGAGAACTTGGGAGGCTTCCTGTCTGTTCAGAACTTGGGCTAGGGACTGGGTCTGAAGGAGCCTTGCTTGGTTTCCATTGGAGGGTATGGGGAGGCCTGGAGAGCATTTGGTTTGTGGGTGCAAGGTGGGGGGAAGGGGCGGCCAGCATCTTCTTCACCATGCCCTCCAAGATGGGGGGGGTGACGCCCTCTGAGATGGGGGACACCCTCCAAGATGAGGGGGATGCCCTCCAAGATGAGGGGGGCCGCCCTCCGAGATGGGGTGGGACGCCCTCCGAGATGGGGTGGGAC